>JAJOZX010000491.1:0-190000 GCA_023014485.1 Bathynomus jamesi
TAAAGGTGGCTTCAGCATCACGAGCTTCCCGAAATGTTATTGCTCGTATGCGATCTATCACACGTTGCCTCTCCGAATCACCAATTAATTGAGAAGCCATTATATTATCACTTCATCAGCTAGAGTAATTTTAATACCTGCAATAAATAAAGAATTTTATATATTTTTATAATCACTAAAAACTATTTCGATATAAGTAAACATGTAAGCTGCAAATGGGGAGGCTAAGGTTTTTTGGAACCCCTTAGTTGAATTACTGTCAGTGCATTTAGATATTATTTCTTTAAGTACATAGATACACAAGTCAGTTGAGTGGGACCTATATATATATATATATATATATATATATATATATATATATATATATATATATGCAGTAAAACACCACATAGCGCGGTAGCTGCGTTTTTGAAAAACATCTTGGAGGTAATGTACAGCAGCCCTGAAGGATGTTATGCGACTTTCTTTTGCCTTGTTCCTCATGCTTTTGTAAATTTCATGATAGAGAGGTTTTGGTTTCATTCGCATTTTAACTTTCGCTGGACTGAATAAGCTCCACCATTTCCTCTTCCGTCAGGTCCTCCTGGTGTGATTCTGACAATTGTTCCACTTTATGCTCTTGCAGATCTTCAAATCCTTCACCCCTAATATCTTTCGCCAGCTTGACAATCTCGCGGACCTCTTCTTGGATTGTTGGGAATCCACGAAAATCATTCACCACATCTGGCCATAAGCACTTCCAGCAGGCATTCAAAGTCGATTCCTTGACTTCATCTCACGACTCCTTTATGATGTCAGTTGCGTTCATGATGTTAAACGAACGCTAGAAGTCCCGGACGCTACTGTCAGGTTTTTCCTGCAACGCCTGCAGGAGTTTCGTGAAGGTGCGCCTGGTGTAGTAACTTTTAATTAAAAGTTTTAATTATCCTTTGGTTCATTAGCTGCAATGGATAAATAGTATTTGGTGGCAGAAACAAGAACTTTACGTTTTCGTCGGCATGCTGCAGCGTGGCTGGGTGGCCAAGGGCGTTATCAAGGAGCAACAGCACCTTAAAAGACAAGTTTTGTTTCTTGAGGTAATCTTTCACCTGTGGTACAAAACAAAATTTGAACCAGTCTGTAAACAGTGTTGCAGTGACCCAAGCCCTACTGTTTGATTTCCAATAGATTGGTAGGTATGCCTTCTGTTTGCCCTTCAAAACACGTGGACTTTTAGCGTGGTAAACAAGCATCGGTTTACACTTGAAATTCCCTGACGCATTCAAACACAACAACAGCGTAAGACGATCCTTCGTGGCCTTGAAGCCAGGTGCTGTTCGCTCCTCCTTCGAAATGTATGTTCTGCTTAGCATTCTTTTCCAAAAAACGGCCAGTCTTTTCTGCATTAAAAATTTGATGGGGCTTGTAATCTTTCTCCTCAATTATTCTAGAAAATTCTGGTGGGTAATTTTCGGCCGCCTGGTGATCAGCAGAGCGGATTCCCCCAATAATTTCACGTTGTGGAAATTGTAGCGTTTCCTAAACCTATCAAACCATCCTGCATTTGCACTAAAAGAAATATTAGTGGATGGTTTACCTTCTTGTTCGCAGACAGTAGTATATAGGCGCAAGGCTTTCTCACGTATGACTGATCCACTCATTGGTACCGGTTTCTGAATTTGGTCTTCAATCCACATATTTAGCAATTTTTCTACTCTATTTAAGTACACATTTCACGTAGCCATTCTTTTTATTTTGTCAACTGCAGAAGCTGCAGCACTTACATTGGCTCTTATTGATTCATTTTTTCGTATGGTACGAAAGGTTGACGCATTCACGTCATATTCGCACCCAAGCGCCATGCTTCCTTGCCCTGATTTCATTTTATCTAAAATTTCAATTTTTTGAGCTAAGGTAAATGTTGAGCACTTAATTTTTTTCTTCTCACTTGTAACATCACTAATTTTTCGCTTAGGTGCCATTTTCAACACAAAAAAATTAATATAAAAGGAAAAAATAATTATTAAAATCACTGGAGACAAGAGCAAGCCAACCGCTGAAGGCCACGCACACAGCCATACTGCTGATGGGTGATTCAGCCGCGACTCAGTCGCGACTCAGCCGGGTTTTGAACGTGTTCTGGCCACGTTTAGTTTAAATTTGGCTTGTCAGATCGCGTCTTAGTTGGGCGAACCACCGCGTTTCCTCGGGTTTGGTAGGGATATGTACACCACATCTTGGCGAATTCGCGTCTTCTGAAGACGCGCTATGTGAGGATTTACTGTATTACTTATTCAGTTATCCGTGATTAAGAAGGGACCATGATCACAGATACCTGATTTCACGGTTAACTCAGTATACCTCGCCGGTGGGTGTGTGATGCAGCCGCTGCTGCCCCCACCACTGATTGACATCCTACCTCGCGCACCCCTTCCTCTGCATTATGACAGATCGCGCTTGATCATGCACGATGTTCATACACGAAAACAGTAAATATTTTATGCTATTTAAAAATTTTATGTGCACAGATGAACTTTTTCTGAAAATGTACATTTTCAGAAGTATTCTATGTTCGACGAAGAAGTAAAATCTCTGGAAAAAAATAGTGAATTTTCAAAATTCAGCAACAATTCATTTGTCCTTTTTCAATTTTGGTCGTTTCAATTTAAGTTTTCGTCTAAGAATGAGAAATCGGAAAGTGTGAATCTCGAGGGAGGAAATTTTCAACTCGATCTTTTCTCATTCCCACTGTAGGAATTCCCATTGTGAACATTCCTACGTTTGGATTGCGGATGAAAATAGAAATGGCGCTAAGTGAGAAATAATTCAATTTGTAATCTTATTAATAACAAAGTGACCAACTGAAATGACAATCTACTCCGCATCTAATCATCATATAGAGCGAACGATTCTCTGACCAAAGGGAAAAGATATTTTTCTAGCCAATCAACCAATATTGAATTGTTGCCGACTTTTTAATATATTCAGTGACTTTTGTATAGATTTTATTTCTTCGTCAAACTTTTTTCTCAACTCAAATTTACATAAATAATAAGTTGTTCTTTTCTACGATGGGATACTCGCAATGACTGAACTATTCAGTGAGAATGTATACAAGCTCTTAACTCAATTTAATCCTTGGCAAAGAAACCAACAGTGAAGAATTGTTTCCCAAAACTTGAGAATATAAATATCCTTCATATTTATAAAAGACGAAGGAAAACCAGCTTTGAATACTAATGAAATCTTTTTGGGAATAAATTTAAAGCCCAATAAAATTAGTCTACTTGTCCGTAAAGAAATCTGAATATAAAATATTTACTAAATTATTAATATTTTTTAAAGTAAAAAATAAATTACCATCTAAAAATAATATTATATATATATATACCTCGTAAACCTCGTTGATGTTCCGTGTGTTGTTCCCTCTTCACACGAAGGGTAAACTGGTGGCCACGCCTCTAGACCTGGCTTGGTGGAGGAGCGCGTTGCTTTTTTGCGTTTTCCACCTCACATAGCCAAATACACCTGACTCATCTAGTACCGTCCTGAGCCAGGATATATATATATATATATATATATATAGCAAGCTAGTAAAGCTTAAAAATATTTCCATTCCTTGCACAGAGTAGATTTTTTAAGGTACTTCAAACACCTTTCAAAAATTGTAGACTAAATCCCTCAAACATACAATAATTCAGCAACCAATTCAACATTTTCAAAACGAATCACTTTTTTCCGTACAACTTGAGAGTAACCCATCAAAGTTATAGTATCTTAAAAAGAAATTTTGAAAGTTAAAAACTACATTACATATTTCAAAGATCAGTTAAAACTCTTTTTCAAAACTGTCATCATGTAATGAAAGAATGAAAATAATTCCAGTTTATGTTTTCTTCTTTCCATTTTGGTTGAAATATTGAAACTAGTTTTTCCATTTCGAAGGAAAGTTTGAAAGAACTAAAAGAAATAAAACGAGCATCAAATGAAAAAGAAGAACAAACCACAAAATATTATCTGAAAAAATGCGGACAAAGGGCGGCAAAAAAAAAAAGATTTAAAAAAAAATGAAGTCGAATATAAATGGAATTTAATAAAAATATTTTTCAAAACCTTTTCCAAAAAGATATATATATATATATATATATATATATATATCACAGATATGCGTTCTTTTAATTGCAAGTTCTTCATTTTATAAAGATTATGCACCAACATTTTATATATATATATATATATATGATGATGGCCGAACGGCAGGCCCACTATAATATGTAAAATAAAATGAAAATGATATTGAGTCACCAGTTTGACCTTTCAGCCAAACAAACAATATTTAATAAGGAGATAGAAATGGCTGTATGGATTTTCGTTTAATTAGAAAAATAAATGGATTATTTGTTCACAGTGATTAAAAATTATTTATACCGAATTTGTGCAGTATTACAATGAATGATTATTAGCAATAAGGAATGATTTTTATACAGGATAAAAGTTAAGTGATACAAAAGTGACAAGAAACAATAATTTAGGTAATGAGATGTACGGTATTGGACACACAACTATAAGTAATAAAGCAAATAATAACTGACGTAACGCGAGTACGATATTGGTACAGTAACGGATTAGGCCTAACTGCGATCGTAAATGCGTGAGTAGCTTGAACGGCATTAAGGACACTTTGAAAAGCACAATTCGGTTAGGCAGAGCTTGTTGAAGTTATACACGCTGAAAACGAATAGCCTCTCACGACGTCATAAAACACTGTAGACCAAGTGCTGGTAGCCTATGTGAGGTTTATAGACCTGAGATTTTGATGAAGAAGATAAATCTGAAGACGGAAGGGCCTACAAGCCAGACTGCGTGATGAGATCTTGGTGAGAGGAAATATAGTTTCGTAGGTCGAATTGAAAGAATGTTGAGTGACGTGACACGGACGGATGGCGCCAGTTGCATCTTGCAGAAGTGATGTTACTTCTAGGGGGATGAAATAGTAGTGGACCTTAACGGAAATGATTAACTTCGTGTATACTTGAATGGAGTTTTGAAGGACGCCGGGCGGCTCCCTGACAAAGGCCGGAGAGCGGATGGAGTTACATGACGAAGATTGGAGATGAAGAGTGAGTGCTGAGTAACGTCTGAGCAATGGGCAACTGAGAGCGAATGAGGTCGACCTGAAGTGGAATAGCACTTTTATAGGCTCGGTGATGCGAAAGGGCAAGGAAACGCTACGAATTTAGCTGGCACTTTCGAGAAACAAAAAGTAAAATAAGCGTTCCTTTGTGGAGGTTCTTGTCCACGTGTTTGGAAATTTTACAGCCATGTGAGGGAAGCGAGGAAAAGGAATTTTCAGTTATGCTGATATATACTAGGGGCACTCAATATATTTCGCCCCACCCTTTTTTCTTAGCTAAATAATAGGCCATGGGGATGAAATGTCTTTTGGATCGTAAGTTTCAACTTTTTGCGCTTCACATAACCGGATTTTTCCAATTTGAACCTCCCCTTCCTTGTATAAAACTGCTTTTAAATGCCCTTCTATAAAACCGATGGTTAACGCAGTTTCGAAAATGGCGTCTGACAGTGATGTGCGTCGTAAACAGAGAGCTGTTATCGAGTTCTTAACCGCAGAGAAGGAAACAGTTGGAAATATTCACAAAAGTCTACAAAACGTTTACGGAGATGCTGTTGTTGATCGAAGCACAGTTGGACGCTGGTCTAAACGTGTGAGATCATCGGAGAGAGGGAGAGCCAGCCTCGATGATGAGCCACGCAGCAGTCACCCGGCATCGACTGTGACATCTCACACTGTGCAACGTGCTAACAGCATCATTCGATCAAATCGGCACGTCACATACAAGGAGCTATCACTGGAGCTAGGAATTAGTGAAGGAAGTGTGAATACGATAACTCAGCAACTGGGATACTCAAGAGTGTGTTCACGGTTTGTTCCTCGCCAACTGACTGAAGATCACAAAGCCCAAAGAAAAGAAATTGCTTCTGAGTCGTTGGTTCGATACGAGACAGAAGGGGATGACTTCCTTTCACGAACTGTGACTGGGGATGAGACTTGGGTACACCAATTTGAACCTGAAACAAAACGTCAATCCATGGAGTGGCATCACGCAGACTCCCCACACAAGAAAAAGTTCAAAATGGCTCCCTCTACAGGAAAGGTTATAGCCACCATCTTCTGGGACATGAAAGGGGTGATTCTGGTGAACATTATGAAGAAAAGACAAACAATCAACTCGGAGGCATATATTGCTATCCTACACAGACTCCAGAGACGTATAAAGCGAGTTCGACCGGAGAGAAAACTGGAAGACGTCCTTCTTTTGCACGATAACGCAAGACCACACATCAGTTTGCAAACAAGAGAGGCCATCACAAAAATGCGCTTGACTGTGTTACCCCACATTCCATACAGCCCGGATCTGGTACCTTCAGACTTCCATTTGTTTGGGCCAATGAAGGATGCTATTCGTGGAAGAAAGTTTCAGAGTGACGATGAGGTTGTTGAGGAGGTTAAGAGGTGGCTCGAGCGGAACCCAGCGGACTTTTACCAGCAAGGAACAAAGGCCCTTGTTTCGAGGTGGAGGAAAGCCGTAGAAAAGGATGGAGAGACTATGTAGAAAAATAAAAATTTGTAAAAAAGGTATGTAACTACTTGTGTGCAAAATTTCTGGAACTTACAAGGAAACTTGGAAAGAGAAAAAAAAGGTGGGGCAAAATATATTGAGTGGCCCTCGTATATATACACCTTTCAACCTTTCAAATGTTCCCTGCGATGATTCTCCATTTCACGAAGGTCAAGCTTGTCGCCCCTCCTCTCTAGTTGGCCTAGTGAAGTAGAGAATTGATTTATTGTACTCTCCACCTCACATAGCCAGATACCCCGACTCATCGGGGATTGTTCTGGGGCATACGTCTAATCTTCTTTTGAAGATATCCACCACAACACCACTCGTGTTCCTTAGTTCTTTGGGCAGCTAATTAAACAGTCTTGGTCCTCTCGCAACAAAACTTTTTCCCTTCAGGGTTGAGGATGTTCCCTGTCTAGCTTTTCATTTGGAAACACGACACAGTCTTCCTTTTCTACTTTCCACTGTTGTTTGGGGGGGGGGGGGGTATTGGGTTCAGAGTAAAATTAGGGGATAGTTTCTCCATTATTTTCCAAGTGTAAATAATGGTGTGTGTTTGTCTTCTTCCCAATTAATATAGGTTTAATTCGCGTAAACTTTCCCAGTAATTTAGCTTTTTGCACCCAGTGATCTTGGCTGTGAAGCTTCTTAGAATCCCTTCTAACTATCTAGTGTCTTCTTTTTTATATGGGGGTGTTAGGACAGAGCAGTATTCCAACTTGGGTATGATCAGTGTTTTCAATAAAGGAATCATTATATTCCTATCACTTCGTTTAAAGGTTCTCAGTATCTGCCCAGTTATTCTCTTTGCTCTGTTTACTGCTATCTTGTTTTGTGTTTCAAATTTCGTATCATCAGTCATTACAACTCTTAAATCTTTTGCTTTAGAATTTCTCTGAATTTCCTGTCCATTTGGGGTATAGTATTCCATGTCCTCCCTTTTTCCGTACCGTAACAGTTGCCTTGTGATCCTCCGAGAATTTTCCTCTCTTTATCTTTGTCGGTACCTGTTGTCCCGATAACGTATGAAGTGTCTTTGTGCGTGCCTTCTGTACGGCTCTCGGATTCCTATATTTGTCAGCAGACTTTGTATTTGCTGGATGGTATTTAGCAGCTGCATTGTGTTGGCTACGTCTGAAAAATTGGTAGCCCTCTTTGATGCTCGTTTTGCCTTCTTACCTGTCGGTTCCTTTGAGGGTGGTGGCAACCGCATTTTTTGTCCGTATTTGCACCTCCCATAACTTGCACAGGTGTTGCAGTCAGTAAGATGGTAGAACTTGCACTTTTTTTCAAATTTGCAACATCCTCTCCTCTTGTGTAATGTGAGTTACATAACGTAGGATGAGCATAGATGCATTGCCCATCCCGATAGCTGCAGTACCCTTTTGCGTAGTATTTACAGACGGTATTTTCTACGCTTCTGTCTCTTGTCATCTGATTATTTTCTGTTTTTAATTTTGAAATTATCATTATTTTTATTCGGCTGTTTATTTCCTACGTTTTTAGTTTTTATCATTTTATCATTTTCCTCGTCGGGCAGTTTTACTACATCACAACTTTTACTTATGTCTTTTCTTTCTTTTATGTCTTCATTCTGTGTTATATTGTTATTTGTTCCTCTCTCATCCATCCGGTTTTACATTGGGACATTTCGGGACTCTTGTTTCCCCATTATTCCCTCCTTTTCTGTAGCACTCGTATTCGCTTTCTCCATTTCTTTAAATACCGCAAAGGAGTTTACAGTCTGTTTATATGCGTCACACATAAATTTGACCCTGGCGATCAGTTTAGCGTTCGAGACGAGGGATATTTTCCTATCATCCTAATTCATGCAGATACAGTCGTACAGTTTTTGACAGAAATCTGACTGCTGTATTTTCAGTTGTTTCAAAATTACACAAGTTGCAGATTAAGTGAGAATTTTGAGCCATGGTCATGCTATTCATTAATTCACTGGGTGACAAAAAAGAATTTTTTTTTGTCACATGAACAAAAATGGATGGATCTTATAGGTTTTTTTACTTCTGAGTTCAAAAATCACCTCAAAATTTGTCTATCTCCCACCAATATTGAGTGACTCGAAAATAAAATTTGGACTAATTTATAGACGTAATAGCAATATCAAAGTAGAAAATGCATATTGAACTCACCTAAAATATGGCTACTGATGATTTACGCTTGTATTTCGCCTCTGGACCATCCCTTGACAATGTCCAGCAGTAGTCAGCCAACATGCTGGGGTTCCACTTGCTCTGGTATCGCTTCTCCATCGTGGATATTTGTTGATGAAAGCGTTCTCTCTGCTTATCATTAACATCGCCTAAGTTTGTTGTGAAGAAGTCGAGATGTGAGTCAAGAAAATGAATTTTAAAAACGACATGTTGCACCCCATGACTTTTTAGGCCTTGAGAAGTTCTTCAACAAGTGATTCGTAATTTTCGGTCTTGAAGTTTCCGAGGAAATTTGTGGTCACTGCTTTAAATGCTCTCCAAGCTGCTCCTTCAACTTCATTTAAAGTTTCATCAAACGCGCTGTCTCTCATGATTTCTTTAATTTGCGGGCCCACAAATATCCCTTCTTTGATTTTGACCACGCTGATCCTTGGAAATTTCTGTTTTAAGTAGAGAAACCCACTGCCATTTTGATCCATAGCCTTAACAAAATTTTTCATTAAACCAAGTTTAATATGTAGTGGTGACAAAAAACTTTTTTGGATTAACCAGAGGTGGACTGGTGACATTTTTATGCCCTGGAATAACGCTTGTCGAGGTGGCCATTGTTTCTTTGAGTAATGGCTTTCCTGTGCTCGGCTGTCCCATTCACAGAGGAAACAACAGAATTTCGTATAACCCAGTTGTAAACCAAAGAGAAGTGCAATCCCTTTCAAGTCTCCACAGATATGCCAAGAACGGCATGTGCTATTGGAACTGAAGGATATTTATTTCCATTATGGAGTAACAGCTTTTAAACTCAGCTTCGAGGAATCAATAAATAAGCGCCATTCGTTTGAATCATGTTGTTGGCCAAGGGTTTCCATGAGAGAGTCCACATTATTACAGTATACTAATTGCCTTCCTGATAAAAAAAGGGTAAAAGGTCTCTTTGACGCTTGCGATAAAAAGATATCTGAGTGAATTTTTTTTAGAAGATTTCAACCTTTCAATCTGGAAGCCAAAAGTTCAGATTGATCTTTTGACAATTCAGATCACGGACAAGCTCGCTCAGGTCTGCTTGAAAGTGACGCTCTGTCGATGAACAAGATGGTTCAAACATTGGATCAACATCGTCCGTCAGCAAACCATGTTGAGCTTCGTCATTACATTGTACATCAGTTTCATTTTCATCATCTAAACTCCACGTTTCCGGTGACCATGGTACTGGCAAACGTTTATTATATAAAACAGGCCTTATGGCTGATGGTAAATTTGGGTATTGTACCGTATGTTTAGATTTTGCAGTAATGCCTAGCATATTTGTTAAGCAGAAATAACAATCTGTTAAATGGTCTTTCGGCTCTCTCCATATCATCGGAACAGCAAACGGCATTTGACAAGACCCATTTAGTCAGCCTGTCAGAAGTCTTAAACACGTAATACAGCATATATGAGGTGCCCACGTCTTGTCCTGATCCCCTACCTTGCAACCAAAATAAAGTTCGTATGCTTTTTTGATGAGAGGGGTGAAATTTCGCCTTTGAGATTTAAAAGTTAACTCTCCGCACACATAACAGAAACAGTTTGGATGGTTGACACACTTACGTGGCATTCTGTCATGAAACAATATAAACGCACTGACACAAAAAATAATTAAGGAAAACCACGAATAAAATGCACGATTTTCACTGAACGAAATCAAGTGGGTAACTGACAAATGAAAGTAACAGTGATGTGCAGCAACTTATAAGCAGAGGAGGAGCAAGGGGCAGACCCCGCCCGCTTCTTATTCTGACTCAAATCCTAAGTAATGTAAATTCGTGTGTCATTCTAAAACTGTGGGTGATAGAAAAATTCTGTTTTCATTTCCGTAATCAACGTAAAAAATTACATATAGTTCAAATAAAATTATCTCTGTGACAAAAACTTTGTTGACCAGTGAATTATTGTAAAAAGAAATATACACACAAATTTTTTCTTTCTTTTTCTTTTCTTTCCTTTCGATGGTCACGAGGGTTTTATGACCTTTGCGTTTTATGACCTTTTTCCTGCTTTGTTTCAAACTTTTCTCGAATGCCAAACGTATTACGATGTAAATACTGTATATACGTTAAACTGGTGATAATTTATGTAAACTGTATTGCATTTTCTTAATTTTAATGAATACCACTTTATAACTTAAATGCACGGATTCACTAATATTTTATACTTTCGGGTGTAAACAGGATAAACCGTCGAGAAGTTCATTCCCTTCTTATTTGGATATTAATACAGAGAGAGAAACAACACGCCCATTCCCCACAAGGTACAAACAAACTACCTCAAACTATATATATATATATATATATATATATATTACAGATTGCATACTTTAGAATAAATGGGTTAACACGAATTTATAAGGAGCCAATTAAGTACGACACTCAACCTATTAGCACGGAATACGTGTTCCGAGTAATGGGCATATACTGTATATAAGGAAACAGACTATATAAAATATCGGACTACCTATTAGAAAGTAAATAATTTAGTATAATGAGTTACTCTCAGAAAGAGTGAACTTGAACCTGACAGCGTGATATTAACGCAATTTTTTATTCGTAATGGACTAATCAAAGTAAATGCAGGAGGGTTTATTACTCGTACACCAAGGAGTTTCATTTCTACACTAATTGCTTGAAA
Source organism: Bathynomus jamesi (assembly GCA_023014485.1). Lineage (NCBI taxonomy): Eukaryota > Metazoa > Arthropoda > Malacostraca > Isopoda > Cirolanidae > Bathynomus > Bathynomus jamesi. Next base: position 11,459 of record JAJOZX010000491.1, read on the forward strand.
CGTTATTAAAGCAGTTTCACTCACTCGTAGAATCTAAAATCTTAAAACCTTAAAGAAAGTTCTGCAAAATAACAATGCTTGAATACTTCTTTCCAAACACTAACATATTAACCCTCTTCCGCAAAGTGATCATTCCTAGCAACATTATGCACTTAACGTGTTTAGCATTTGATTTTATACAGTAATGTTGCTACAGAAAGGAATAAATTGTACTTTGAATGTTCCAAAGTATCTTTTAGATTTAGAACATCAAAATAATTACTTCTTTGGCAAATAAATTAACTCCCCTCTTCACGAAAAAAATAGAATCTGTTGGATAGAACAAGTGGATAATTTTAATTTGTGCGAAGGTACTTATAAGCTGGACCCTCTAATGAGATTCTTGGTCAAAAAATCCCTTACGGCGTCGGGTGAAAGGGTTCTAACCTAAGTGTGAATTTCTTAAAGGTCTCTGGATTGTTTCCTTACTCGCTTTTGGTCCATTCGTTTTTTTTTGGTAAAATGTTAATGGAATAATAAACGTAATAGTAATAAATGTAAACGTAATAATAAAAGTAATAAATGTGGAAATAAATGTAAATGCAATAATAATAAATGTAATAATAAAGGTAATAAAATAAATGTAATAATAAATGTAAAGGTAATAATACTAAATGTTAAAAAAATGTAACTGTAATAATAAATGCAGTAATTATGTCAAAATAATAGAATCTGTATGTATAGAACAAGAAGATAGTTTTAATTTCTGCGAATGTACTTATAAGCGGGATCCTTTAATAAAATGCCCTTCTGGTGTCGGGAGAACGAGATCTAACCTAGGTGCGAATTTCTTAATGGTCTCTGGATTGTTTCCTTCTCGCCTTTTTCATTCGTTTTTCGGTTTATAATTTCTGTAATAATAAACAACAATGTAATAATCAATGTAATAATAAATTTATAATTTCTGTAATAAATACAGTAATAATGCAATAATAAATGTAATAATGTAATAATAAATGTAATAATTATGCAAAAAATAAGAGAATCTGTATGTATGGAACAAGAAGATAGTTTTAAATTTGTGCGAATGTACTTATAAGCGGGACCTTTTAATAAAATGCCCTTCCGGTGTCGGGAGAACGGGATCTAACCTAGGTGCGAATTTCTTAATGGTCCTTGGGCTGTTTTTCCTCTTGTTTTTGGTTCATTCGTTTTTCTGTATCCACCCGAAGAGGATGCCAGTGGGCATCGAAACTGTTGTGGAAATAAGCTCTGTCTATTAGAGTGGGTTTTTATTATCACAATTTGACCCTCACGTAAAAAAGTTAAGTTTTTTGCATTAATTAATGTAAGGTATAAAGATATCTCTGAATTTATTTATAAAGAACGCCTTCTGCATATATTCTGACATGTAATATTTAGTTTCCTCATGTGAGAGGATATATGTAATGATATGCCGTCAATTTATTTGACGACACAATCTGCACAACACCATGATGGCACATGCTTCACTTATTATTAACGAATATATCTGTTGTTCTTATCGAATGGTGCATAAATACATAGCAGGTTGCTACATCTTTCTTTTTTATAGTTATTATTATGCATATACAGTATATACACACACACACAGTATGTATATATATATATATATATATATATATATATATATATATATATATATATATGAAAAGAAGGATCAACACAACGGCAAACATTTTCATTTATTTGTACATCAGACGTTTCGACAAATCTTTTGTCATCATCAGTGAGTTAAGTCTTAAAACCTTAAAACAAAATTGAAAAGTGAAAGTTACATCAATACAATATTAAGACCATTAAAATTAAAACCTTAAAGCAAAATGAAAATTGCATCAATACAAAATTAAAAACATTTAAATTTCATCACTATAAAAACTAAAATTAAATTAAATTTCATCACTATAAAAACTAAAATTAAATTACCTCAATAGGTAAATACACAATGTTTACATCCACCTCCATACTTGGCAAAGTCTAAGAGAACACTAGGTGGTCAGAGGATTAGAAAGGGAATATCTGTGAAACACGGTTGGTTGTCAAAAGAGTCGTAATTTGTAGGATGACAAAAGATTTGTCGAAACGTCTGATGTACAAATAAATGAAAATGTTTGCCGTTGTGTTGATCCTTCTTTTCATCTGTAAGCTCCGGTTCCCTAAGGAGAAGTCAATAGCTTTGATATATATATATATATATATGCACAGTGTATATATGGGATTGAACTCAGAATGGTCCCCTAAAGTTTTTTTCATGATACACACAGCCCGTGCATGGAACAAGGAACTCTTCTGAGAAAATTAAATCCACTATAATCGGAATAAGTAATGGTAAATGACAAACACGATAGGTTTCAGCTTTGGGACATGGATCCATGTCCCAAAGCTGGATCCTGTCTGCTTTGCAGATAGCTGGTGAGGGAAGCTATATTTATGGGACCTCTTTGCGAGAGACCCGTTGCCCACGTCGGGCTTGCATCATGAAAAAGAAAAACTATGGTATTTGTCATTTACCATTACTTATTCGGACTATAGTGGATTTAATTATCCCAGAAGAGTTCCTTGTTCCATGCACGGTCTGTGTGTATCAAAAAAACTCAGGGAACCATTCTGAGTTCATTCCCATCATGAAACGGACATGTTATGTGCCTTGAAAAGTGGACCCTCAATTCTGCCAGTTGAGGTTTAATTTTTGGTTTTGGTTAAAAATATAATAGTTACCCCTTTTCCTTTGATTTATTCAATCCGACGTGAATGCAACGAGTCTTTTACTTATATTGAGGTCCTAATTGTAGTGGGGCTAGGCTGCTTTAAACCCTAGATCCATGTCCCAAAGCTGGATAGTGTCTGCTTTGCAGATAGCTGGTGAGGGAAGCTATATTTATGGGACCTCTTTCGAGAGACCCGTTGCCCACGTCGGGCTTGCATCATGAAAAAGAAAAACTATGGTATTTGTCATTTACCATTACTTATTTGGACTATAGTGGATTTAATTATCCCAGAAGAGTTCCTTGTTCCATGCACGGTCTGTGTGTATCATAAAAAACCCAGGGAACCATTCTGAGTTCATTCCCATATATATATATATGTTAGAAATTTTGTCCCTTCGAAAAGTCTGAAATTTATAAATCCCATTTCTTTACCGCTTTTACAATGTGCTCAGTTCCCATGGCAAATGTAAACCATTCGTGAAGGAAATATTTGTTTCTCACTTTTTTCCGTTTCTTTTGCGATAAGTCGAGTTTGGCATTTGTGTATGACGTACAAAGCAATGGTACCAACTTTAAAACTAGAATTCAGTAATATGAGATACTTACCGCTTTTACAATGTGCTCAGTTCCCATGGCAAATGTAAACCATTCGTGAAGGAAATATTTGTTTCTCACTTTTTTCCTTTTCTTTTGCGATAAGTCGAGTTTGGCATTTGTGTATGACGTACAAAGCAATGGTACCAACTTTAAAACTAGAATTCAGTAATATGAGATACTTTAGCTGTAATACTTTATAAATATCTATAATTTAACGTATAAATTTAATACAAATTTCATTATAATAAAACACACGAATATTTACGTAGATATTATGAATTTGGAGAAATAGAGTAATTTAAGCAACGTTGATGAATATTTATATTGCAAACGTTTTAGAAGTAAAAGGTATGAATTACATGTACAAAAGAAAACTATTGAAAGGAACCTTTTTTCCGCACCTTTTGTTTCTTGGTGTATTATTTAAAATAAAATGTTTTTCTCAAGCATTATTCTCTTCAATTTACTATAATATCATCTTAACAATTATTATTTTTAAATATTTCAGATTAGACACGTGCAATAAAATATTAAGACGAGAAAATCTATGTTAGCTATTATTTTTTATCCGTGACAACGTCAAGAATCGTATAATAGGAGGGACCTACAACTGAAAATGGATTCAGAACCAAGGATGATCAAAAAAATCGAAAAACAGTACAATGATCTCTCATTTACCAGACCCAATCTCGCTTCACTTCGTTGATCACACTGGAATCGGTTTGAACACGTGGATAAGCCATTTATGCTTTTGAACTTAAAATATACCGATACATTTATCATTTCTCATGTAACCGTCATATGACCCATAGAGCCGTACTTTTGTCAGGAATCTTTGACCATTTTGGCTGTGTCTTAGCGTTAATTGAGGTCATCCAATTGCCGTCCAAAGGGGTCGTCCAACTGCCTTGATTTCTTGCCTTTCTAAAGTTTTCGAATCCATCCTTAAGAGGAAGATTCTTAAACACCTCTCTTCTCACAATCTTCTTTCGGATCGTCAGTATGGGTTCCGCTTCAATCTTTCACCTACTCAATCGGTCAACTCTGGAACAATCTTCCTCAATCCATCTTTCCTCCTGTCTATGACCTCCCATCTTTCAAACCCAGAGTGTCTAGGCCAGGGGTGGGGAACCTTTTTTCATTGGAAGGCCGCATTTCATTTAACCAAGACCCTATTAGGCCGCATGCTGAGAATTTAACATATACAGTACAACAAAATGTCATATTTTAGTCTACAATCTACATATTTATTAATTTTAAATCAAACTTGATAATACGTGAGGGCTTTTATAATAAATAAAAAATTCAGCAAGTGCACATTTATTTTTGTGGGGAATAATTAACAATATAACTAATATTAAGTGAAAAATGATATTAAGTGAAATGATGTTAATATTAAGTGAAAAAGTGATAAACCATTTAATGACTTTTTTGTGACTGCTTATTGCGGGACAGGAGTCGTACATTTGGTTCCAATATCGTTGACCGTAGTTTTAGTTGGTCCTCCAGGTGAATATTCGTCATCTGAGATCTCAAGCGCGTTTTGATTTGAGTCACATATGAAAACGTTGATTCACAACAGTAGGTTGTGCCGAAAGAAGGCAACATTCGACGAGCATGTTGGCGCAGACGTGGGTATTCAACGCCATTTTTCCATATTTCAACAGGATCCTTCTTAGTATCAAATAGAGACTTAAGGATATTATCTTCTAATAGCTCAATCAACTCCATCTGTAAATCTTCAGGTGCTTTGGAGACGCCAACCAGGTGTGGTTGGAAAGCTAGTTTCAGTGTGAAGTCATGTTTCTCAAAATCTTCAAATCTTTCATCGTATTCTTCAATCAGGGAGTCTAGGACAGCTGTGTATTCTTTCACATCGCATTCCCTTAATGATTTGCTTGTATCTTCTTCATCAATTACCTTTGCCAGTTCAGGGAAGTGTTCAGCTGAAAGTTCCGATCGGGTAAGGATAGTTTTGAAAAAGCGCAGCTTCCTCCGAAAAGCCTGGATTTTTTGCCACATTTCATATATGGATTTAGTTTTACCTTGCAAAGAAATATTCAGGTAATTTTGCTTGACATTACGTCACACAAAAATGCAGCATTTCTGCAGAAATCCTTTTTTGACAATTCACATGGTTCATTGAGTTCCTCAGAAAATCTTGTGATTTGTTTTCGCAAAGACAAAAGTTTTTCAAAGACGCCCTTGTGACAACCAGCGCACTTTAGAATGATACGGAAGATCCACACTGAATGTTTCATCATCAAGCATAAGCATATTGCGAAACTGGCGATGTCGTGATGCATTTGCTCTAATGTAGTTCACAATACGTATAACTTTACTTAATATGTCACTTAAAACAGTAGATTTGGCACAGAGATTCTGTTGATGCAAAATACAGTGAAAGGAAATCAAGCTATCTGGATTTGGCAGTTCTTTTTGTAATAGCGCAACAAATCCTGCACATTTTCCTCTCATGGAAGGTGCACTATCTGTGCATACACTTACTAAATTACATAAATTCAGTTTCGCTTCACGGCATTTTTCTTTGAAGAGAGACAAGACGTCAATTCCACGTGTCTTCCCCGTAAGGGTACCCAAAGCCAGTAACTCCTCGTAGCATTGAAAATCTGCAGTTATAACACGAATAAAAAGTGACACTTGCGCTGAGTCAGTAATATCAGTGGACTCATCCAAGGTAATCGAATAATAAGTATTTTCGCTTTGGCATATTGTATGAAGTTGTTCAGTTGCATTGAGGGCTAATTCATGTTGCCGATCAGTTATGGTCCTTCTTGAAAGAGGTAGTTGTTTGTATTTGTTAACCTTGTCTGAATCTAAAGGGGCTACAACTTCAACAATGCATTCTTTTATGATTTCCACATCACTATATGGCTTACCTCTTTTTCCACATATATATGCTACTTTATAAGTTGCTTCAGTGATTTCAGTCCCTAGGCCTGACATCGTTTTAAATACTTGCTGTTGTTGCTGCTTTTGAAGTTTCATCTTCGTAAGTGCAAACTTTCGGGGTTCTTCTTCCAATATAGCATACTTGTGGTTCTTATGAGTTGCATAATGCTTATATGCATTGTGTTTCTTCACTGTTGCAATTATGGCGTTGCAGAGCAAACACATCATTTTATCTTTCTCAACAACTATGAAATACTGCAATTCCCATTCTTCATGGAATATTCTGTTATCTTCCTTTAATTTTCTTTTCACAGTTTTTGACATGATTGGGGTACCAGAAGATTTTTAAATAAAAATGGTACACGAATTGATCAAAGATTTACAGTTTTAAAGGAAATAAGCGTGCGTGTCACTAACGGAGAATCGTCAGTAACTGTCATCCAGTCAGCCAGTCGAGTTGATCGTTGATAGGTAAGGGCGTAAGCCGTAAGGCAACTCTGCCAGTTTTAACTGGCAACGTTGCCATATTTCCTATTGTTCAAGCCATAAAGAAGGCTTGTATGTGTAAGAAGCAGTGAAGCTGAAACCATGATCTAATGAAATAGCCTAAAGCCCTAAAGGGGTATCAGTTGCTGTCCATTATCGTACGGTATGAATTCTGAATGTCAAATAGGCAGAAGGCCGCAACTAGTACCCCAAAAGGCCGCAGGTTCCCCACCCCTGGTCTAGGCACTCGAAAACCTTGAACGTTGATTTTGCTTTCTTTTTCTTTTTGCGGGCATTCGCATTTGGCCCCGCCTTCCTGTATAAAAAAATAAAGTAAAATCCAGGAGACAGATCGCGTAAATATAAAAATCAGAAAAACAAGTTAAAATTTAGTAGGTCTGAAACAGAAATTGGACTCGACAGATTATAGGTTTGAAGTCTTCGAAGGGGCAGACGACATAAATGAAAAATTTATTAAGTTCTCACACAGAAGTAAGACATTCAATGAACGAGTATGCCCAATATTCAAATCAGGAGACAAATCACTGCCTTCGAATTAGTGACCTACAGTATATCCATCTGACCTACTGTTTGGTTTACAAAATTGAGGATTTATTAATAATATAAAATATAGTAAAATTTTTACATAAATGTAAAACATAAGTTAGGTTAAAAATTCCAAATAGACTTCAGCTAACTCTCGGCAAAATACGTGAATTCCTGCATGAAACATCCAGACAGGTCTCAACGTATTCTTACTGGAATATGTAACGTTGTTTTGTTCAACCATTGAGGTGTGAGAATACCGGTCACGTCGTTTTTCCAGAGAGTAGAGTTTCATGGATTAATTATAGACGAGATCAGTAGTCTTCACCTTTCGTTTCTTCTATTTTAGACGTAAAAGTCCTTTGTATGGCTTCTATGTTTGCAAAGTCTTGTTTACTGTAGGGGTTTGTGAGTACTGAGTAATACTTAGTTATTGCTAGAACTAGACTATTTCACAATTTTAGTATGATGTTCGCATTTTTCTTGTGGAAGCTCCTCCAGATGATTCCCATTATCTTTCTAGCTATTGTAATTTTAATGTTATAGTGCTCTCTGAATTCTACACCCGAGACATTATTACCCCAAGATCACTGACGTGTGGGTTTGGTGTTATCTGTTTGGCTTGCAGAGTTTTGTACCCTTTATTCTGTAGCACCTTGTTATTACCGTACTTTAGAAGTTGGATTTTTCTTCGTTCAGCTTCTTATTGTTGTCTTCTGCCCACTTAAATAACGTTTCAATGTCACTTTGTAATTTTTCTATGTCACCTTCATTTGATATTTCCATGCATATCTTTGTGTCGTCTACGAAACTTCAGACAATACTGTCATTAATATCTGCATCAATGTCTGCAATCATTATTATGACAGCAAAGGAGCTTGTGGGATACAGCTCATGACTTCTGAGACTTCAGATTTAACTCCATTTACACCACTATTTGTGTCCTTTGAGTCAGAAAATTAAATATCCATCTTCCCAGCTTTCCAGTAATTCCTGTATTCTTAAGTTTGTGTACTATAATTCCATGATCACATTTATCGAAGGCTTTAGCAAAGTCAGTATATATTATAGCTATGTTTTGTCCACGACACAATGTTTCAAATATTTCTTTCTAGTGGTCTAATATTAGTTGTGATAGGCATGATCTTCCAGCCCTGAAGCCATGTTGGTTTGGATTGTATAAATTCTTTTCTTGTTCGTAGTAAGTAGTTTTCCCTCTAATTATACGTTCAAAGTTCTTTATAAGGTGTGAAGCGAGAGCTACTGGCCGATAAATTCTTAGGCATTGCTCTGTTATCTCCTTTAAATAAAGGGGCAATGTTCGCGTCCTTTAATGGAAGTGGAATTCGTCCTGTGTAGAGTGATTTTCTCCATATGAAGTATAGCGACTTGGCAATACTCTCTTTACATTTATTCAGAAACGTGATACTTCATGTGTCTGGCCCTGGTGCAAAATTTTCTTGCATTTGTGATAGAGCCTTAATTACATCTTCTTTCGAGAACTCTAAGTCTATTAATGGGTTCGCGCCTGAACTTGTTCTTGGTTTATTTTTATTAATGTCACAACTTTATCTGGATTTTCTACGTTCTTCTCAGATTTAGAAGTGCTAAACACAGAGCTAAATTGTTCCTTAAGCAGTTTGCTCACTTTTTCTGGGTCATTTGTGTATTCGGTTGCCCCATCTATCAACGGACCAATACTCTCTTTACACTGCATTTTCCTTTTCGCAAACGTGTTTGTATTTGGGGTTATTATTTTGTTTTCTGCTACCTTGTTTTCCTCATCGTTTGTTTTATGGATGAATGTGTGCTTAGGTCCACTTCTATTTCGCATAGTTTTTTCTAGTTTGAGTCTCCTTGCTTCAGTTCTGCACCTGTCGAAGTTTTTTACGATTTGTTTCCGTTGTCTAAATAGTGTTCTGATTTTTCTCTCGAGCTTGCTTGAAATAAGTAATACAAGTTAAACAATATAAAACAGTTTGGAATTTGGAAAACTCATAATATAATATGTTTAAAATTGTTTGTAAGGTCCAGGATCAAACGGAAAAAGACGAGAGACTATTTTTCCAATGCGAGATGAAAACCCGAATTCTCGAGATTAGAGGGAGAAAGAGAGCGCAAAAGAAAACCGGAAGATAGTCGGTAACAGCCAATAGAAGGAGAAGAAAATCGGTAACAGTCAAGCAAAGGGAGAAGATAGTTGAGAACAGCCAAGCAGAGGGAGGGGTTCATACACTTTCCATCAAAAGATCGTATTTGCCCTCCCTTGTCTTTTTTGTTTAATATTTCCACACAGCCCATGAGAAATGGGGCCGAGTTTTAGGATGAACTTAGGCCAGTAAATTCAAGTTAAGTTTTCCCTAGGGCCGTCTTACGGAAAATTTCCTTTCTGCCCTAGTCTTATTCTTGTACCGTGCTAGGCCATATTCCCCTTTTTCCCGAGGCCTATTTGATTTCCGATCATGGCCTATTTTTCTTTATTAATTATATAACGTAAGTGTAATTGAATTTATTCTGTGAACAAATATAAGATTAAAATAGTAAAACTTTGTTGGTTTTCTTCTTCTGCAGCATTATTAGTCCTATTTATATGGGGTCGCTGTTGCGGATACTTCTCCTCCACTCCGCCCTATCCTGCGCCATCTCCTCCGTAAGGTTCTTCTCGCTCATGTCCATCCTGATGCGATCTCTCCACCGCATCCTCGGTCTTCCTTTCTTCCTCCTCCCGGGCACCTCCATAGATAACACCCTCTACCCAACGTAGTTCTCGTCTCTTCTCATTACATGCCCATTAGGGTGTCCCACTTATGACCTTTTTTTTCAAATCCATTGAACGTACCTTTTTTCCTATTAGAAATGGTTCACTTTTACTAACTATATAAAAAAAAAATTCAATTTAACAATTTTGGGGTCCCCGACCGACCCTCCGAGAATGGGCCCCCCTGAAAATGCTAGAAATACACATTTTTTGTATTGTAATCAACCTATTGTGTCCCACTTATGGCTTTTTTTTCAGATTTATTGAACATAGAACATAGCTTTTTTCCTATTAGAAATGGTCCACTTATACTAAATATATCAGAAAAAGATTCAATTTCAATATGTTATGGGTTAAGGTACAGTAAAAGGATCAGGTTAGTGGGGCTCAAATTCTCAACTAAGAAAGGGGCTTTTTTTATTTTAGCTAAGAAAGGCGCAATAGCAAGAGTTTATTGTGGAATTAACCATTTTGTGATTTTTTTTAGGTATTTAGATAATAAAATATGTTTAATTATGAGGTATTGCAAGAATGAATAAAAATAAAGCTGTATTAAGAAACAATCTAACAAACTTCGACTCTTTGCTTGGTACATTAAAGGATGATCTAAGTGGCCAAGATGGATGCATGCTGCCATCAAAAGGAGACGTTCTGAAACATTTTTTCTACCTCAGAAGAAAACAAACGCAAGGCCCTAATATTTCCAAAGAGGAAAACATTTTGAATGTTTTGAAAAAAGTTCAAACAATTTGGGAAAAGGCGGGCATTCCATCAAAGGATGTCGTAAGACAAAACCCCACGAACCATGCTACTAAACTTGATAAAATTACATGAAACAGTAATAAATAGCAAAAAAGCGAAATGTTATGAAACCAAAAATCAAAGTTACTTGGGTCAGTTGAATGATCCGTTTGATATTTCTACACAAAACGTATTTCATGAGATAAGAACGGATTCCCTAAGAACTCAGGAACAAATTAAAGAGGACATAAATTTCCTAGAAGACCAAAGAGGGGAGAGGAAGATGTGTCTTGGCCCTTTAGATAAAGCTTATGTGTCAAAAGGAAAGAAGTAAGATTCGATGAAGAAAGAAAGCGACAAATGAAAGAAGCTGAACGAAAAGCATTGGAAAAGAGATCAGGCAATACAACCATCACTGAGAGTGATGACAGATAATTCTTTGGGTGAAGAATATTCTCCAGAACCCCAGCCAGGCCCATCAAAACCAAGACCAAGTAGTTTGCTTCAATCAACACTAGTATCAAACACAGCAGATCATCTTGGACTCTCCATAAGGCAACGTACAGTTTTTGCATCAGTTGTCGCCGCAGAGTGTGGCAAAAACATAGAAGAAATGAGCATATCCAAAACTACTTCAGCTCGAGTAGCTACAATATCAAGAAAAAGAACGTGGCAGGACATCCAAGGTGATTTCGTTCCTCCCCAGTATGTTCTGATCCATTGGGACAGCAAAATGATCTGTAATTTATCAGGTGGAAAGGAGGAAAGATTGGCAATACTAGTTACTGGGAAAAATGATTTTTAGAAATTACTCTCCGTAGCAAAAATCAAAGACAGTACCGGATCAGCTCAAGCGACAAGCGTGTTTGAAACCATCTCAGAATGGAAGCTAGAAGACAATGTGTATGGGCTAGTATTTGATACAATTGCCTCAAACACCGGATGGAAAAAATGTGCAGGCCAAAAGGTGGAAGAACTTCTTGGAAAAAAATTACTGTGGATGGCATGCCGTCATCATATTTCTGAGAGGATTTTGGCTAGTGTCTACATCAGAATATTTGTCAAAACTAATTCATCTGAAAATGAAGCCTTCAAGAACTTTAGAGAAAGTGTTTGGAAAAATATTGACACTAAACTGCCTCACAGGCACCTTGAAATAAAAAATAGGTATTTAAGAGATATGTGAGAATCCAGCATCAGTTTTATGAATGATATTCTTAACCAAAGAGTTCCCTTCCTCGCGATGACTATATAGAATTGGCAGAGACAATTCTCCTCATTCTGAATGAAGTGCCTTCCAGAGGAATTCATTGGATTAAGCCAGGAGCCTTCTATCATGCAAGATGGATGGCTTCAATCCTTTACAAGTTTACACCAATAAAATGTATGCCTTCTCTCACCAGGCTGGCTACGATGATGTCACTATTCAAAAACTTTAAAGATTTTGTCAGTTTACATCCCTTTTTTATGGAAAATATTGGTTGCCCTGTATTAAATCATCCGACGCTCCTGTAAATGATCTTAGATTCTACAATGAATTGATAAAATACAAAAAAATAGACAGTGAGGTTGCCGAATCTGCCCTAGCCATTTTTCGAGGTCATTATTGGTACTTGACTGAAGACCTCGTCCCCATGGCTTTGTTTGGCTCTGTTAATAATGAAGAAAAGGTTAAGATGGCCAAAGAATTAACAAAATACGATCCTCCTCAAGAGTTCACACCAGGTCAGCCTATCTTCCCTATTCTGAAGCAGGGTGTCAGACTTCATCGCCTCATAGGTCCAAGATCTTGGTACCTATTCAGACTTCTCAACTCATCTAGGGAATGGATTGAAAAACCCATATCATTATGGGAAGAAGATGACGATTTTAAAAGAATGAGGGGCCTTATTTCGTCTGCCAAAGTAATAAATGACACGGCAGAGCGTGGCGTGAAGCTCATGCAAGATTTTCATAGGCATTGTAAGGATGAAAGTGAGTTTCAACAACTTTTGCAGATCGTTGAACAAAATAGACATGCAATCCCAAACATGACGAAGAAAAATTTGGTCACTGCTCTGAGGTTAAAATTTAACTAAGATTATTTGTTTTTGTTTTTTATTTTAAGCTTTGTTTCAAGCGAATAAAAGTTTGTTCATTGCTTTAAGTGCAAAAGGTTCCTAAGATTACTTTCTTTCGTTTTAACCTTTATTTTCTTATGTTATTGGTAAAGATCTTTTTTTGTCATTTTTGAGAAATAAATAAAAAAACGATGGAGCTTTGTTAACATTGTCAAAAGCTTAAAGTATTTTAATTTAAATAATTTTAATCTAATGTTAACCAAGTTGTTCCCACTTCGATTCGATAAGATGAATAAAGTTCTTACTCGTCTTATCCTTTCGAGGCCCATCGCCGCAGAGCTGCATTGGGATGATGCTCTAAGGGGGGCGGTAACATCCTACTACTGTTTCTTGCAACTTACTGAATAAAGCTTCGAATTACCTTTCTTTTGATATCAAATTTGTTGATATTTGCCAAAAATCTTGTTCATTTAGGTTGATTACAATACAAAATTGGGTATTTCTAACATTTTCAGGGGGGCCCATTTTCGGGGGTGGGTCGGGGACCCCAAAATTGTTAAATTTATTTTTTTATATATTTAGTAAAAGTGAACCATTTCTAACAGAAAAAAAAAGGTATGCTCAATGGATCTGAAAAAAAAGGTCATAAGTGAGACACCCTAATGCCCAGACCATGCCAGTCTTCTCTCTTGAGCCTTCTTTGAAATTTCCGTAACTTTCACCACCCCACTGACCCTATCGTTCCTTATCCTGTCTCTTCTAGTTACACCGTACATCCACCTCAGCATCCTCATCTCGGCAATTCCATTTTCCTCTCATGGCACTTCTTCATTGGCTATGATTCTGCCCCATACAACATTATAGGCCTCACAAGTGCCTTAAACACTTTACTTTTCAGCTTCATAGGCATCCTCCTATCACACAACATTCTCGAAGCCCTCCTCCAGTTATTCCATCCTCCTTTTATCCTGTGGTTGATCTCTTCCATTATCTCCCCACTTTCCTCCATCACTGAACCCAGATACTTGAATTTTCGCACCTTATTCAGTACCTGCTCTTGAATAGCAACACTCGCCGCGTGATCTTCATCACCCCCACATACCATGTATTCTGTTTTCGTTCTACTGATACGCAACCCTCGCTCCTCAAGCACTCTTCTGCAATTTTCCAACTTTACCTCTAAAGCCGCTCTGGTTTCTGCACACCGAACAATGTCATCCGCAAATAACATGCTCCACGGCGTCCCCTCTCTCACTCTCTCTGTGATGACATCCATAACTACATCAAACAAAACGGGCTCAGCGCGGACCCCTAATGCAAGTCGACACTCACTTGGAACTCCTCCGTCATTTCAACACTAGTCCGCACTCTCGTTGTTGCTCCCGCATACATATCTTGCACTAGCCTTGGTTTTACTCGTATGATAATAGTGGAAGTCATTTTTGTAGTTTTAAAATTCGTGACAGAGACCCGCTCATTAAAGTTAATTAAGTGGAAAACGGTGACTGGCTAAAAGTAGTTAATTAGTCGCAGGGAGTAAAATTGAGTAAAAAATATCTTCGTGTCCGCGCTACCAGATGTGCAGTAATTTCGCCACACCCACCGACGAACTGTTCAATAGAAGGGTCACCCACCAGCAACCTACTACCAGGGGTCACCGGTGGAAAAGGACGTCACCCCGAGAGAAACCCTGCACTCAACACTACATTAGGAAAGAAAAACTTGGGCACACACACAGCTCTCAAAATATCGAAGTATCAGTTTGGTTTGGGGAAGAACATAAAACAAGCGAGGCGATCTCAGCCATTTTAGACGTACTACTGTACATAAAAAACTTAATAATAAAATCTTCTCTTACTTATGCACTTATCAAAAGCCTTTGATATAGTATCCGACGACATACTAACAGTATTTATAAATTATCTCATTATGCCATAAGGAAAGTTGCTCTTAATTGTTCAAATCATACCTGTACAACAGAAGTCAGTACATTAAACATGATAACATTATTACCGCGAATCTAGAAATTACACATGGATTTCCACAAGGAAGCATTTTGGCCCCTTCCTATGCTACTCTGTTAACAAGGATTTTTTGGCAGGAATATGGTGGAAAATAGTTTTCCATCAAACGCCGAATAACAATAGACAGAGTAGACAGAACCAGTTGACAAACAACGTCTTTCGAAGTTGTAAATGGATGTCTATGAACATGGTTTGAAGTTATTGAATTTATTTCAAGTTACATCTATATTTCATTACATGTATATATTCATTTCAAAGTAAGAAAACTTTTATACCAATAATTTCTATAATATGTAAAATTTGTGGATTATTAATTAATAATATTATATGGTAATAACATCAATAATGAAATAACAAGAACAAAAGTGAAAGTAATATTGTGACGATCGTCCAGTGCCCATATATAGGGTGTCCGGGCTTAAATGGCAATAAAACACATTTATTATGTTTTATTTTATTGCCAGTTAAGCCCAGACACCCTGTATATATATATATATATATATATATATATATATATATACTGACGCTTATAAGTATTCGTACAGAAAAATATTTCAGCTATATTCAGCTTTATCTTTTGTATCATGCATAAGATTGCTATAAAAAACTTACCGTTCGTTTGGAAACAATTAACAAATAAAAAGAATTATTCGGAACCAACGAGCAATGGTATGTTTGGTGAAAATCAAATACTACATTCGAGGAAAAAAACATCCTTCGTGTGGTTAAACATAGTGGTGGTAGTTTGCTGCTTTGTCGATGCTTTAGTACTTCTGGTCCAGGAAAGCTTGTTGCTATCGATGAAATCATGAATTCGAAGAAATATCAGGAAATTTTAGAAGAAAATGTATTGCCTTCAGTTCGGGAGTTGCGAATGGGTCGCAATTTAGTGCTGTACAAAGATAATGATCCAAAACATAAAAGTAAGAGCACCATGAAATGAGTTCAACAAAATTTCAAGTTTCTCGAATGACCTGGTCAAAGCCCAAATCAAATTTTAATGGAGAATTTATAGTTTGATTTGGAAAAAGCTGTCCGCAAAAGAAACTCTTCGAATCTGAATGAGTTGCAACAATTTTCTTTAGAAGAATGGGCTAAAATTTCTACTGAGAGATGTTGAAACCTTGTACTAAAATACCCAAAACAAATCATTGAAGTCATTCAAGCAAAAGGTGGACACACAAAGTATTAAATAATTTGGTAAATAAAGATATGAAAGCTTTTGTTTCTTAACTTTTTTATTTTCCTCAAATTCTTTCATGTTTCACATTATATGTTGAAGTTGAACTGGATCTTCTCCGTGTCATGTACTGTTTCCGATTTTGTTAAAAATAAGATATTTAATGTAGATTGTTACACTGATTTAAAAAAATGTAAGTCTTTTTTTGGAGAAATGAGCGGTTCAAAAGTTAAGGTTAGGTTAGGTTAACTGAATGCCCGGTTAGGTCAACTGAATGACCGGTTCGGTCAACTGAATGACCGGTTCGGTCAACTGAATGCCAGGTTAGGTCAACTGAATGACCGGTTAGGTTAAATGAATGCCAGGTTAGGTCAACTGTATGACCTTGACGATTGGTTAGGTTAAGTTGTGATATTTTCGTTAAAACTAACGAAAATATCACGACTTAACCTAACCAATCATAAAGGGCGTACAGATGACCTAACCGGGCATTCAGTTATAAGCCAATATTACTAAAGAATACAATAACTCTTGTAATAGTTTTCAGTTGTAAATTGTTATAGTTTTTGACCTAATACAAAATTACAATAACAAACATAACTTTTGAACTGCTCATTTCTCAAAAAAAAAACTTACATTTTTTTAAATCAGCGTAAAATTCTACATGAAATATCTTAATTTCAACAAAAACGGAAACAGTACATGAAACGGAAAAAATCCGTTGAACTAATTTTTTTATTTGTTAAATTTTTCCAAACGAATGGTAAACTTTTCATAACTATCCTATGTAGAGTACAGTTGCGCTCATTATTCTTAGGAAACTCTTCAAAACAGATAGCGACACCTGGCATATATTTGTTGTGTGTAATGCAAACGGTTGTAACATTTTATGAATGAATGTTTAGTGAGTGAGCGCTGATTGGTTAGCTGACTCATTGCCAAATATCTTTAGAAAATAATTATTTCCATTCATCACTCTGGTTTACATATTACTAAGGAAACATTAATGAATAATTAAATATAAACTCAGTTGGTATGCATTATTACGCCCTCAGCAAATTGCACGACTTGCATCCCCCATCCCCCCTGTATTTATTTATTGATTCATTTATTTATGTACTTATTTACATTTAATATTCAACATAGATTCAGATATTATTTTGTGTTATAACAAAGACACAGCAAAAACCTGATATATATATATATATATATACACATACACACATATATATATATATATATATATATATATATATATATATATATATGTTAAACACAGACCGTGCATGGAACAAGGAACTCTTCTGGGAAAATTAAATCCACTATAGTCCGAATAAGTAATGGTAAATGACAAATACCATAGTTTTTCTTTTTCATGATGCTAGCCCGACGTGGGCAACGGGTCTCTCGCAAAGAGGTCCCATAAATATAGCTTCCCTCACCAGCTATCTGCAAAGCAGACAAGATCCAGCTTTGGTACATGGATCTAGGGTTTAAAGCAAGCCTAGTCCCACTACATTCAGAACCTCTATATAAGTAAAAGACTCGTTGCATTCACGTCGGATTGAATAAATCAAAGAAAAAGGGGTAACTATTGTATTTTTAGCCAAAAAAACAAAACTTAAACCTCAACCGGGACATTGAGCGTCCACTTTTCAAGGCACGTAACACGTCCGTTTAATATACACAAACTCAGAATGGTCCCCTGAGAAACTTATATGTTAAACACAGACCGTGCATGGAACAAGGAACTCTTCTGGGAAAATTAAATCCACTATAGTCCGAATAAGTAATGGTAAATGACAAATACCATAGTTTTTCTTTTTCATGCTAGCCCGACGTGGGCAACGGGTCTCTCGCAAAGAGGTCCCATAAATATAGCTTCCCTCACCAGCTATCTGCAAAGCAGACAGGATCCAGCTTTGGGACATGGATCTAGGGTTTAAAGCAAGCCTAGTCCCACTACATTCAGAACCTCTATATAAGTAAAAGACTCGTTGCATTCACGTCGGATTGAATAAATCAAAGAATAAATCATGAAAAAGAAAAACTATGGTATTTGTCATTTACCATTACTTATTCGGACTATAATGGATTTAATTTTCCCAGAAGAGTTCCTTGTTCCATGCACGGTCTGTGTTTAACATATAAGTTTCTCAGGCCCCCATTCTGAGTTTGTGTATATTAAACGGACGTGTTACGTGCCTTGAAAAGTGGACGCTCAATGTCCCGGTTGAGGTTTAAGTTTTGTTTTTTTGGCTAAAAATACAATAGTTACCCCTTTTTCTTTGATTTACTCAATCCGACGTGAATGCAACGAGTCTTTTACTTATATAGAGGTCCTGAATGTAGTGGGACTAGGCTTGCTTTAAACCCTAGATCCATGTCCCAAAGCTGGATCCTGTCTGCTTTGCAGATAGCTGGTGAGGGAAGCTATATTTATGGGACCTCTTTGCGAGAGACCCGTTGCCCACGTCGGGCTAGCATCATGAAAAAGAAAAACTATGGTATTTGTCATTTACCATTACTTATTCGGACTATAGTGGATTTAATTTTCCCAGAAGAGTTCCTTGTTCCATGCACGGTCTGTGTTTAACATATAAGTTTCTCAGGGGACCATTCTGAGTTTGTATATATATATATATATATATATATATATAGGCGGATTATGAATAAAAAAAAACCGTTTTGACGCATATTAAATTTTAATAACATAATTAGAGCCCGGATGTTCAGGCAAAATGTTATAATCCCATGTTTTGCCTATTTTTGCGTTTACAGAAAAATGTCTTTTTCGTCATAGTGCCTAATTTGCCTTTTTTCCATTATTTTCTAGTATTATTCCTTTACAATCCTAAAGTACGCCTATCAGTTTCCTCATTTCACAAAGGTCAAGCTTGTATATACACTGAGTGGCAGAAAAATTGGCGCACTTGGAATATCGCGAAAAGCGAAAAAGTGGACAAGCTTCTGTTTTTAAAAGTTTTAAAATTCGAAAATATAGTCTATGAGGCAACCAAATAACGAGACAAAACGTCAACTGCGAACACACTAGCTGTAACGAATTTTAGACTTCTTTTATGAATTCGACAGTCCGACATTCAGTTACTCTTAGACGGCTAGTGCCACTTTTTTCTTCCACTAGTGGGAGTAGGCATTTGCGTTTAGTAACAGAGAGACTTTTAATTCTTTTGGGTTTCAGAATTGGTCATTTACAATGGATTTGAGTGCCATTAACGTCGTAAGAGTCGTAGCCCTAATTGAAGATGGTCGGAGCCATCGTTGCCGATGCGCTAGGAATTCCAAGAACAACTGTTCAACGTGTGTACACAGGAGAGTACACCCGAAGACTAAGATCTGGAAGATCGCGCTGCACATCTGCCCGTGACGATCGTTTCATCGTCTTGAGTGTTTTGCGAGATCGTCGCTTGACTGCCTCAAACGTTCGCAATGAGCTGGAAAGGTCTCGAGACGTCAGTGTATCGGAGCGAACCGTTAGAAGGAGACTTATGGAAAGTGGCTTACATGCTAGACGTCCAGCAATGGGCTCGGAATTGCTCCTACACAACCGCAATGCTCGTTTTACTTTCGCTCGTGAGCATGTCAATTGGACTATGGTCCAATGGGGACGAATATTGTTCACGGACGAATCAAGATTTAATCTCCGAATATCCGTGGACGGGAAAAAGTGTGAAGAAGAACAGGAGAAAGATTCGCCTCGTGTACTTTTACGAAGAGGGTTGCTTTTGGAGCAGTCCAATTGACATGCTCACGAGCGAAAGCAAGATGAGCATTGCGGTGGTGTGGGAGCAATTCCGGGCCCATTGCTGGACGTCTAGCAGGTAATCCACTTTCCATAAGTCTCCTTCTAACGGTTCGCTCCGATACACTGACGTCTCGAGACCTTTCCAGCTCATTGCGAACGTTTGTGGCAGTCAAGCGACGTCTCGCAAAACACTCACGACGATGAAACGATCATCACGGGCAAATATGCAGCGCAATCTTCCAGGTCCTGGTCTTCGGGTGTACTCTCCTGTCTCCACATAACGTTGGTAGACACGTCGAACCGTTGTTCGCTGGCTCCGATCATCTTCAATTAGGGCGACGACTCTTGCGACGTTCATGGGCCTCAAATCCATTGTAAATGTCCAATTCTGAAACCCAAACGAATTAGAAGTCTCTCTGTTACTAATCGCAGATGCCTACTCCCACTAGTGAAAGAATAAAGTGGCACTAGCCTTCTAAGAGTAACTGAATGTCAGACTTTCGAATTCTTAAAAGAGGTCTAAAATTCGTTACAGCTAGTGTGTTTACAGCTGACGTTGTTTTGTCTCGTTATTTGGTTGCCTCATAGACTATATTTTCGAATTTTAATTTTTTTATAAACAGAAGCTTGTCCACTTTTTTCCTTTTCGCGATATTCAAAATGGGCCGATTTTTCTGCCGTTCAGTGTATATAACAGAAACTCAGCGTGCATAATAGAATTATTTTTTATTAAACATGTTTTGAAATTTAAATACTTATCGTTGTTGTGTAATCAACATTTTCAATACGTACTGTTTTGTTCACGATAATGGCGTTGCACTATGTATTATTTATACGTGTGTAATGATATTATTTTATATTAAACTTTATTTTTGGAAATGAAATCATTGTTCCAGTGTTATATGTAACTAATATTTGCATTACCTACTGTTTTGTTCACGAAGAGCGTTGTAATATGTATTATGCGTATATAAAGGTATTATTCTGGATTAAAAGTTTTTTGAAAGCAAATTTATAAATGCCTTTTTGGGGATTTTTTACTGCCTATTTTTAATGTTTATTTTGCCTATTTGCCTGCCTTTTTAAGTGGTTTTTAGTACCTAAACATCCGGGCTCTAATTATAACATTACCAGATTGATGGGTATCTGTAGGTTTCATATGTCACTGCTTAGAATATCTTCCAATTGGCAAATGGACGACAGCTGAATGGATACTACTGGTATGGCATTGTTATATCGGAAGCAAATGCTATTTCCAGATCAGCAACACTGATATAGTAATAAACAGTCACTGAGAGAAATATTATTTAGAAACGAAGAATGTTTTGTATTGAGGCACCATTATAAATGCATATAACTGTTTTGTATTGATAAGTTCCATGTTACAACTTAAGTGTTGAACCACTGCAACTGTGACTCTTGGCGGTCTCTCACCTCAAAGGAGAGAATTACAGAAAATAAAACTATTATAGTGATTCATATCAATAAACATAGAGCCATTTAATGGATGATATTTGACAGTTTTGTAAAGATGTTACGCATTCATAATTACCATTGTAATTGAGAGCTATTTCATACGTGAACACAACAAATTTAATATCTTGTCCAGCCACCGTTTGTCTATGACTTCCTGCAGTCGATGTAGTACATAAGCAACATGATTATATACCAGCTGTTGATTCCTCATCAGCACCTCCTACTCACTAAATGTGTGATATAAAAGCTGGTCCGTTGTTCGTTCCTCCGCTGGTTCCCACACATTTACAATATTGGCCCAAATATTCACGATGGTATTCAATTCACAACCTTTACTTGGCTAATGGAGTAGGTCGATATTTCTTTGCTCAGAGAACCAGCGTGTGACGATCCGTGCTGTGTGAATTGGGGACCTGTCTTTCATAAAATTGATTCGCTCAGGAAATGGCAGAGCATATGCACGCACAGAAGGAAGCATAATCTCTTCGAAAATTTCTATATACTGGTCTGCAATAAACCCCCCTTCTATTTTGGTGAGCACTCCTACACCATACAGATGAATCCATCCCCACATGTTACAGGTGACATGACCGCTACGCGCTTCCTCAAAGATGTGTTCTTGAGTATATGGAGTATTATTTCTCCTCCAGCAATGAATGGGATGTGGAGGAAAAGATCTTTTCGTCGGTAAATATCACTCGGTCAATTCCTTTGTCAACATGTTGCTGGGCAACTCGAAGTCTATTTTCTCGTTGTTGCTGATTTAACTTCTTGATAGCCGTGGTCCGATGGTGTAACTCAGCTTCAGGTAGCCGCCGCCTTACTGTCAATGCCAAAACATCAAGCTGCAATTGTTCCCTTATGGCAACAACAATGGTAAAGGGATGAGCTTCGGTAACATCGCAGGTCCTCCGATCATCCACAGCGGTTGTCAGTCGAGGTTTCCCCGTTCTGCTGTGATCTCGTAGATTCCCTTCCTCTTGCTACCTCTTCAACCATATATAAACAGTGTTCCTAGAAATTCCAAGTTCTCTTGCAATTTGAGTTGGAGACAGCCCGCTCTCTTTCCTGCCGATGATACTTCCCCTTTCATCAATTTCATGATGATGATAATCTATTCTGCAGAGTAGTTGCTTCGATGAGATTTAGGAATAGTGTGAGCTTATTCTCAGTCACCATATCTCTTAGCACCTCTGTCATGATATAATGTGGTGTCACGTGATATGTTAAAAGTCAGGTGGAATTGTTGGAATGCGGAAGCAGTTTGGAAAATAGTCATTAAGCTGCTACACCAGCAATTCCGAAACTTTTTTGTGATTACCCCTTTTGGTTATTGCCAAATGGAAATTATCTCCCACCACTGCAAAAAGCGCAGGAAACTTCATTTTACTGAGCATGAGAATAATTATTCAAATTTTATAAACATAATACTAGTATATTTCTATATATACAGAGTGCCTTATGTATAAGTTAAACATATGATTTTGGCCAAAGAATGGCTACAGCATTACATAGGAAGCAAGCAAAACGCGTCACCACCAACTACAAGTCTAGTGCGAAGGATGCAACTGTTTCTGCTGAACTAACGCCTGAATTCTGGATTCAGTTTCGCTCAAGGCGCAGCGTAAATCGCCTTCAATGTGCAGCCGATTTCGCAGTTTGTTCTTTATGACCATCTTTGCTGGAAAACCTGCCTCACAACGATAACTTGTCGCAAAAGGCACCAGCACTTTCTTTGCCCCTTCAGCAAGCAAAGGATACTCCCAATCCACTTTTGCCCAAAATATCTAAATTTTTTTTGTTTGCAAACAAACTTTAGAATAAGATCTTGCCGTATTTTCAGGAATTCTGCTTTCAGTTCAGGTGAGTCACTGCTTTTGAGGGCGTAATAAGTGAATAGCCTCTTTGGAGCAAGTGTAATTTACGTCTCCCTGACGCAAAAGGGGACACAAGCTACACTAGGTCAAAGTTGGGGAACGTAAACTGCACTAGGATTTTTAGGAGACATTTTCTAAATGAATCCATCAAATAAAACGTTAAAACTAACGAACATATTACGACTTAACCTAACCAACCGTCAATTATATATATATATATATATATATATATATATATTGACGATTGGTTAGGTTAAGTCGTAATATTTTCGTTAGCGTTAACGTTTTATTTGATTAGGTATACGCAGACCTCCTTCGAGGTGAGAGACCGCCAAGAGTCACAGCTGCAGTGGTTCAACACTTAAGTTGTAACATGGAACTCATAAATAGAAAATATTTATATGCATTTATGATGCTGCCTCAATACAAAACATTTTTCGTTTCTAAATAATATTTCTCTCAGTGACTGTTTATTACTATATCACTGTTGCTGATCTAGAAATAGCATTTGCTCCCGATATAACAAGCCAACCAGTAGATCTATTCATCTGTCGCATTTGCCAGTGGACGACGTATGAAATCTACAGATACCCATCAATCTGGTAATGTTATAATGTTATTAAAATTTAATATGCATCAAAACATTGTTTTTTTAATTCATAAACCGCCTATATATGTATTTATATATATCAGGTTTTTGCTCTGTCTTTGTTATAACAAAAAATAATATCTGAATCTATGTTCAATATTAAATGTAAATAAATAAATTAATCAATTTGGAATTTGCTCAGGGCGCAATAATATTTACCAACGGCTCTGTTCGTTCAGGATGACGGGCTTGCCAATATCATGAACACTGTCATCACGTCCGAAGGTTTTATTTTTAGTTTTTACAAGATCATTTTTATGCACTTCATTGTTAATATATATCCCCTTCTTCAATTTATATTTATTCACTTATGTTTCCTTAGTAATATGTAAACTACAGTGATGAATGGAAATAATTATGTTCTAAAGACATTTGGCAATGAGTCAGCCAACCAATCAGCGCTCACTCACTAAACATTCATTCATAAAATATTACAACTGTTTGTAGTACACACAACAAATATATGCCAGGTGTCGCTATCTGTTCTCAAGAGGGTCCTGTGAATAATGAGCGCAACTGTACAAAAGATAAGAATATAACTGATATTTCTCTCTGAAAAAATCCGAGCGACACTGTATTTATTCACCAGTAAGCTTATATATGTATATACCATTCCTCGTGCGAGGCCGACTGAACGACTGAAAGATAGTCATTGAGGTGACTAATCTTTTTCCCACTGAGATGTGCCTTTTTCAAGTTAAGTTTATGGTTGAGGGTTTTTGCCCTCTTTTAAAATCCATAAGTTCCCGTAAAGTCACAATCTTACTGGTGGAAAGTTAAACAGTTACCACACTAGTGCTGCCATAAATATGATCCACAGATCTTCAGAAGCTAAGGCTAACAAAGACTAAGATCCACTCTAAGGTCAGCCCGAGAGAAAGAAGAGAGTAGGGGGTTAAAAGAAGAGAGTAAGGGGTTAAGTAAGTAGCAAAACCTATCATTCATGGGTTAACATTCATTAAGAAAAAGAGAGAGAAAGACTCACCAATCATCATCCGCCGGCCACTGCCGACAAGTCGGAAAAATAGTCGAAGAGAATAGGAAAGGGGTGAAAGATGGAAAGAAGTAAAATAAGAACGCTTACAAACCATGCAAACAGTCTTAACTCAAACATTGTCATACCATGCAAATTACAGACATGCAAGTAAAGAGAGGATAAGAAAAGAACAAAAAAAAAGTATGAAAAGTATAACAAAAAGTGGGTTAGTTTACGATACGAGCTACATCTAAGTTCGTGTTACTCTAATTTTTTTTTAATATAATTTTATTGCTGGTATAAAGATGAAGTCCGTTTTACAAATGAAGGGGGAAGCTAAAGTTAGAGCCTCCGCCCAACCTTGGCACTGCGTAGCCTACTAAATTCAGGTGCAGTAAATGGTAAGTTCTCTTTAGCTTAACAGCCTATCATAGGCTGCGTTACCTAACTCTTAGTATGTCCATTCAATTTAAACTTAGGCGTTAGTTTAGAATAAAATGTAGTTTTAGTATGGTGTTTTCTTTCCTTTCCACAAACCTTCAGTAAAACAGTAGTGTAACTAGGCTAATAGGCCTAAGCCCGTCCACCAAGGCTATCACAGAGCCTCTATGAAGGATATATGATTGAAAGAAGGCTAAGCAAGCCTCCCTTCACAGTGGTGTCAGGTGTGGGGTATTGTACTAGGCTATTAGAAATTAACTAGAATATAGGCCAATAGGTCATCCGAATAACAAAATTGCAGTAGTAGAAAAGCCAACTGGATTAAGATGTAGTTAGGCTTAACCTAACCAACTATTTTCACAGATTTTTTGAAGCAGAGAGGCCATGAAGATAGGACCTATGTTAATAGGTTTTGGGTATTACAAGCCAAATGAATGCATGCTAATTCTAATTAAGCGGACCCATAGCCTACGAAACAATATAAGATCTCTGAGAGTAGAGTGCAGTGTGAATCTTCCACAAATATGTAGCCAAAATTTGTGTGGGCCTCAGAGCAAGAGGCAAGTGTAAGCAGGGTGTAGGTCTCGAAGCAATAGGCATAAGCTGAATAGGTTGTTTTTGTTGCTGTTGTTCTTACATTTTAGTAACAACAATAAGGTATACTAATTCTTTTTCTCTTTAATAGTTGCACAAGAATAGGAGATATTTAATTAAGTTCAATAAGTCGAAAACTTAACTACTTTTTCAGGGAATAAATGAAATAACTTAAATTCTTTTAAGTATCTTCTTTCGGAATCAGTCCAGTCCGAAGAGCAAGTGAGTGACCTTTTTTTTTCACTCAGGTTAGACTTTAGAAGTATAGTTACTGCCTCAAGCGTAGTTGAGTTTTCTTTGAAATAAACAGTCCTTTGTTCTAACATCAGGCTAGACCTAACCTGGACTATCGCAGAGCATGTTAATTTTTTTTAAACATTTGTTTTGTAGTCAAAATGGAGGGCACCTAAAAACCTAAAGAGAAATTCAGGCATTTTGAGATAGCATAAAATTTACACATTAGAAAAGGGTGGAGAAAACGCTTAGCGTTATTGCAAGTTCAGTATTGCGTTTTTATTCTAGCGGGGGGAAGTAATGTTGGGTTATTGCGTCTTTTAGCCTTATACAGGGTGAGTCCCGACGAAATATCATAACTTATGGAGGTTATAGCTGAGGTCATTCCCAGTCAAAAACTTCATATGAACATAGGTCCGATTCTTAACGGTTATGGAGCTATGGGTGTTTGAATTTCATGCGTGACCTTGAACTGAACTGACAGTTACTTGACGAACCGAACTAACTACGTAGTAGAGCGTTGTGTTTCACAGCGTGCAGTTGATGTTTTGTGGGTTCAGTATGCCTTTTACGTTTTCAAATGCCAAATATGCCGATATGGTGTATGTTTACGGATTTTGCGATGGAAATACCCCCGATGGTGTCATTAACACTCGCAATTCACATTTGTGGTCAGAAATGAATCATCATGCCATTGTGAAAAGTAATTTTCAACATTGGTTCAGTGTCAATGTGTGGTGTGGTATTCTCTACGGTCAGGTGATTGATCCATTTATCTTCAAAGATTGTCTTGCAGGTGACAATTTACCTACGATTTCTGCAAGACGAACTACCGCCACTGTTAGAAGATGTAACTTTGGCAATACGATTGCATATGTACTTCCAACAAGATGGAGCTAGCTCCCCCCCCCCCATTTTAGCCGTGTAGTGAGAATGCATCTCGATGATCGCTTCCCTGGTCGATGGAACGGTCTTGGTGGTGGTGCACAAAATTGGCGACCCAGGTCTTCGGACCTAACCCCTCTAGATTTTTATCTGTTGGGGCGCATGAAAGAGTTGGTGTACCAGAGAAAAGTGGAAACACGAGATGCATTGCTCCGTCGCATTTTGGATGCTGCAGCCCTCATAAAGGACAATCGTAATGAAAACTAATGCGAGCTACACGCTCGGACCTATGTTCATATGAAGTTTTTGACTGGGAATGACCTCAGCTATAAGCTTCCGAAGTTATGACATTTCGTTGTGACTGTATAAGTGCAGTAGGAGGACATGCCTCTCTCCCTTACAGTATAAATTCCATAGAAAATATTATTGCAGCAAGGGAATTATTGTTAGCGGCTTAGTTTCAGCTGGGAATATCGTTGAGATTTTGATGAACGATTTTACTAGGAAATTAATAATGAGAGAAAGATATTTGTAGTTAAAAGAGAACCTATTTTTTTAGAATTGAAAAGCCTATATTTTTTTAAAGAACTAAAAGAGTACCATTGCAGCTGGGTTGAGATTGAATGTATAGTCGTCACAAAAGGGACTAAATTTAAAGAGGTTAATATCTGTTAAAGTAGGCCTAATTTCAAATATTATCAAGGTAGAGGGACCACTATATAAAGAGAAGTAAATGGGAGTCTTGCGGTTTGGCTTGCAATAGGACTATAGTCAAAATTAATAGGGCCAAGAATGCGAAACCATGTCTTCCTATAATTCCGTAGTCTTTCCATATAAGCTGTATTTATTTTCTATAAGTTTTAGAGTGAAAATTTGGAATGCGGAGGGAATAAAAGCGGGTCAGCGCAAATTCCTCCAATTTCTCCTTCTGTGGACTCTCTCACGCGTTGTCTTACACAGATTAGAAATTTTCTTAAAGATTTGGGAAGGAAATTCTTTTTAGGCCTATTGACATCTCTTGCACAGTAATTAGAGTTTTATTTAATTTGAAATCTGAATGTAGTCTAGAATTAAATGAGAGTAAAGGTTTTAATCATTAAATTGTTATATTTACACAGTTGCAAGCATAAAAATAGCGTCAAATTAATTAAAATAAATTGTCATCTCTACCCCTCATCCAGCCAGTTTGGCCTAATATTTTTCTTGGTCTTCTAATAATATGGTCTATGATAGAATAGGTTCATCATTTTCGTAGGAACGATGGATTCTTTCATATAAATAATTCACGGAGGAATTCTGTGAGAAATTTTTGAGAGCAAGATGGAACTTAACCAGATGAAACTTAACGAAGGCCAGACGCGTTGGATTTGGTCTTGAAGCCATTGTGAACGAGTCACGAATGGCTAATGCGTTATTAAGTAAGGTTATGCTGCATCTCCCTTAACAAGGGAACTGAAGTTCCTCAGAAGTGGAAGCCTATGTGAAATTTTAACTATGGGTAAAGTATGGCTGTCGTTTCACTTGAGTGCCAAAATATCGGTAAATGCAGTTGGCACATGCCAATATAGCAAGTATAGTATGCGAACACGAGGCCTCGTATAATTTTGGTAAACAGCGAAGTGCTTACGCATCCAGTGTAGGGTTCATGAGCTGGGAAATTTCGCTTCCTGAGCGGAACCAAAAGTCTGGTATTGTAATTTCACGAGGACATTGAGATACAGTATATAACTCATATATTAATTCGGTAAGTGAATACCCTGACAGTGATATACCTTGTGTGCATGATTCACACCAATTCCTTTTTGCATAATGAATTTTAGTAGTGCCCAGAATTCCAGCATTCTTATCTAATGGCACGAGAAAGGCGACTGAATGTGTGTGAACGAAGTGGTTCATAATAGTACTGCAGATATATGAGGAATTTGGGGGTATTATGACTTTAATGATATAAGCATGAAATTTGGCACGCTTGTAGAGCAGTAGCTTGTAGGGAAGTAGCAGCCATTTTCCAAGTTGGCCGCCAACTATGTATATCGCGGTTCGCGCTTAACCTCATGGTGCAATTCTGTTCCACAGTGAAGGTAATGACTGCTGTGTTTCAATATATCTGTTACAGGGACATTCTTAGTTACGCCTAATGCCACACACACACATCTTGTTTGCCATATAAGGTGTAGGAAAATCATTAGAATTGATCTTCAGTGAATAAACTCAACCAAAATCTTATAAATTAGAACAAAATTTAAAGACGAAGTACAAGAGATTAAAAAAAAAAGCTAATGTAATTACAAAATTAATGTAACCTGTTTCTAACTCTGTATGTATTAATTACATGAATGGTAATGACAGTGTCATTTAAACCATCTTTTTGTTATCTGCATGAAGTATCTCGTACTCTTCATTCCTTCTCTTTTACAGATATTTAACTCCAGCTGCTAGTCTGACAATGGATAAGGATAAGGTGCACAAGATGTTGGATCTCCAGCAGCCTGTGACGTCGGAAAGTTCTACTCACTGTCACACAGACTGGAACAAATGTTTTCTTTGTCAGGAGGACACACCACAAGTACTCCATTGTCCAGTTAATTCAAGCCGTGGTACAGATGGGGCAGGCTACAAGACCATAGCTGATAACCTCATAGGTTTCAGTAAGATTGATTGCGTGCCGTAAGCAATGCAGTTGTCAAGACTGGATGATGGTAAGGGCATGGAGGCAACATTTCGGAAGCACAAGGCTAGATATCAGGATACATTACAACGGGCAGAGAAGAGAAAATCATCTGGTGAAGACAATGCTGACATTTGCAAGAAGTACACTCGTAAGAGCGTAGGAAAAGCTCCATCTTCTGCTGCCACTTTTTTTCTTTTGAGGTGATTCGGCAGGTGGAGATTCATTACGTGAAGTAGCAACAGTTGAGCTTGATGCTTGAGTCAGGCAGTGTGCTCTCAAGCTGCAGGATAAGCCTTTCCTAACAAAACTAAGTGCTGGTGACTTGATTGTGCAAGAGGCCAAGTATCATATCAATTGCTTGGGCTCTCGGTTCAACAGAGCGCGTGAAACGAAGTCATCTGAAGAATCAAATTTCAGTGTTATTAACCATGGCATCGCATTTGCTGGGGTAGTATCATATATTGAAGAAACCCGTATGGACAATTTTGTGGCACCAGTTTTGAAAATTACAAACCTGGCAAATCTATACAGCAACAGATTGAAAGAACTGGGACTGAAATTACGGGTCGTGTTCACTCAACCAAATTAAAAAATCGAAACTTCGCCTACTTTCCTGACATGGAGGCCCACAAGAAAAAGAGTGTGAGCATGATGCAGACAGCGATGGCGCTCATCTCGCCAGGGTTGCAAGAAATGTCCTGCGAGATGTGTTCAAAATGAAAACGGGATTCACTGGCTCAGTTCTTTCTTTCTTTTATTTTATGCAGGAAGGAGGGGCCAAGGGTGAATGCCCGCAAAAGCGACCCCCCTCTATAAAAGAAGAAGCCAAAATCAAGGTCCGGTGTTTCCGAGACCCTAAAATCCACTCTAAGGTTAGCCTGAGAGAAAGAAGAGAGGAGGGGATTAAAAGAAGAGAATAAGGGGTTAAGTTAGTAGCAAAACCTAACATTCGTAGGTTAACATTCATTCAGAAAAAGAGAGAAAGACTCACCATCATCATCCGCCGGCCACTGCCGACAAGTCGGAAAAATAGTTGAAGAGAATAGGAAAGGGGTGAAAGATGGAAAGAAGTAAAATAAGAACGCTTACAAACCATGCAAACAGTCTTAACTCAAACACTGTCATACCATGCAAACTACAGACATGCAAGTAAAGAGAGGATAAGAAAAAAAAGTATGAAGAGTATAAAAAAAGTGGGTTAGTTTACGCTACGAGCTACATCTAAGTTCGTGTTAGTCTAATTCTTTTTTATTTTATTGCTGGCATATCACACACTGGCATATCACAAGCTGGCATTAATCGTCAACAGACTCATCCTCGACCATTATCCCGAGAGCTCCTGTTACTAATTGTTTTATTATTTTAAACAACGTTAATATTTTTAAAATGCCTATCTAAACGGTTTTTAAGCATACTAACGCTGGTAGAGTTCACGACGGACGCGGAAGATTATTCCATTTATCAATTACTTTAAACATAAAAAAAGTTTTTAGCGATGTTAGTAATGAAACGTCTGCCAAGTAATTTAAATCCGTTATTATGAGTATTGCTATTATCGAGAGTGAACAGTTTGGCAAAATTTACATTATCGATTTTATTAACGATTTTGAAAAGTTCAATACGCTCCCCCCCCTCAATCTCCTAGTTTCGAGTGAATGCAAGTCTAACTCTTTAATCCTATCTTCGTAAGACTTGTTGCGTAGTAACGGAATTAGTTTCGTGGCGCGTCGCTGAACCCTTTCCAACCTATCAATATCGTCACGCAAATACGGGCACCAAAACTGAACGGCATATTCTATGTGAGGCCTGACTAGGGACTTCTAAAGAGGCAATATAATATTCTTCGATTTAAATTCGAAATTATGCGCTATGAAACCTAACATCCTATTAGCTTTTGCGCAAGACTCCAGGCACTGGTTCCTAACTTTTAAATCCTTAGATACAAGTACGCCTAAATCTACTTCGCTAACTGTCTATCATCCATCGTGTACGTGTAATTTTTGTTACGAGAACCTATATGCAAAACTTTACATTTGTCTCCGTTAAATTGCATCTGCCACTTATCCGTCCACTCCATAATCCTATTTACATCGTCTTCGAGCCTACTTCTATCGTCCACGTTAAGAACATTACCACCTATTTTAGGCGGGATGAGTACCTATCAGAGAGTTTGAAGGCACATGCATGAACCAAGAGGGGAAAGGGAGTTCGGAGACGCGTGGAGCAAAGCAGTTCAATTCCTCAAAACTGACAACAAGGTGGAGCTATTCTTATTTCTAACAACCCGAGCAGTAGCCATGCATACCATCAAGCAAATTACAAGCACACGTCACTCTAATGTGCTGTGTGTAAACCCCGGGATGTGTCAGGTCTTGCTCCATGCAGTCAGAGGAGGCCGATACACGAATCATGCTCCATGTGGAAGTTGCTGTGAAACAAGGGTATACCAAAGTGACAATACGCACAGTTGACATAGATGTGGTTGTTCAAACAGTGACAACAGCCCAGCGCCTCAACATTCTTGAGCTGTGGATTGCCTTTGGAACTGGGAAGAACTTTCGGATCTTAACAGCTCACGCAATGGCCAGGGCACTGAGAACTGATTGGCGTGTCGCTTTGCCAATGTTCTATGCATTCACGGGGTGCGATACAGTGCCATTCTTTGGTGGTATAGGGAAGGAGACTACGTGAGACACTTAGAAAGCCAACGACGAGGTCACACCAGCTTTCTGTACCTTGGCTAAAGTCACTGGAGCGCTTTGTGAGCTTGTTGTATGACCGTACTCTTCACTCTTCACTCAGAAACATAGAAAACTGGATCCCTTCCCCCAACAAAGGCCGCACTCATCCAACACACAAAGAGGGCGGTATACCAGGCTGGCCACTGCTGGGCCCAAATGATGATTGCTACACCCAAGCTTCCATCTCCAAATACGTGGGGGTGGAAGAAACATGAAAAATGTGGATGGGATATATGCTGGACAACTCTTCCAGAAGGTACAAAAGCTTGTCGAGAACTTCTGCAATGCAGCTACAAGAAGGATGTAGTGGACAGCGCAAATGCCGCAAGACAGGTCTCCAGTGCACAACCCTGTGTGGTTATGATGGAGAATGTGCTACAACCTGATATATGAAAACTAAGACAGTAATGTTGCATAGGAAATACATAATTTTGTTTTCAATTTTGACTACCGCGCCCATGTACACAAACGACCATTGAAATATTACATTGTTGGATCCTTCAAATAAAACAGACTTTTAGCATTAGCTTAGGTTATTTCTAATCAGTATTATGTATTTTAATGCAGCAGAAAATGTAAATACATTATTTTGATGCCCTACTTCTTTGTAATTTACAAAATTATGGTAAAAATAAGAATGGATTGCGGCCATTTTGAAAAATGGATGCCAGTTACCTCAGGAAAATTTTTGGATGGTCCTATAGCTGAAATTCTTCCTCTGGACATGCCCTAGCTGTGTGCCAAATTTGATGCTTATATCACAAAAGTTACAATGCTTTCACATAGCCTCTAGGCTATATGGTAGCACCATAGGTGAATAATTTGGAATAGAAAGACTGTAGTTCTACTCTTTACTTTAGGTGACAGAGCGAGAATAAATGAAGGCACTGAAAGTCTATATGTATGTGTGCAAAAAATTAAAGTTATATCTGGTAGGACTCGCATTCAGTTTAAAGTGACGTCATCATTCTTCATCGCATCATAGGATCGCATCGCATCGCATCATCCGAGGAGATGATGCGGATGGCACATACCCTTTGAAAATCTGTCGTCTTTCCGAAACAGGCATTTTGGGTTAGAAATTTTTTTTCTCATCATTGCTATTTAAATGCCAAGTGCCTGATTAGAAAGCATGGTAAGAGAGGGTACATGTTCTATGTAATTTTACTGCCCTGTGTTAATAAGGTAGACCCTCATGAAAGGAAATAAATAGCAATGAATTAAACAATTTGGGAAATAAATAACAATTAGTTCGACAATTTGTTGTTACTATTGCGGCATAGTTTAATCCGAATTTTTTATTCATTTGATTTGTTTTGTGTATACCACTGTTAGAATGTAAAGGAGTAAGAGCCATTGTTATCCCAAAGCGATACGATGAATAGGCTGATTAATGCAGCATTGCTTGTATATATTAAGTTAAGGTATATACTTGTATATATATCTATCTCATAATTGTAAGGTTAGTGAAAAATTGTCATTATTTTAGAGCCAACCTTTTTTGGCTCTTGTGGTATCAATTTTGAATGCTAGCAGCGTCTTTGCTACTCTTTTGTTGAAAGTGGCACTGATAGGGCGTGGTCTTGTAGAGAGCTCTCTTGCAATTTAGTGTGGTAGTCTACATACAGGATTGTTGCACCGTGCAATGGTGCAAGTTGTGTTGTTGTTGCAAGGTTTAGAAAGAACCACAAATAGTGCCTCATTTTCTTTATTTGTGCAAACTGAGTCCTAAAGTAGGCACGCGTCGATTCGATACCCCTGAGGTAGGAGCGAGAAGTATGTGATCATTTGGGTAAACAGAGTGGATCGCTTTGAGAATTTTCCCCCTTGAGTTCCTCAGCTCCGTTTATGAGGTGCATTTTGGCATGTTGGCGTCACGGTCTTTCGTGAAAGGCATTTGAAGGTTTAAAAAAAAGAAATATCCGCTGAGCAGATGTATTTGAAGATGGGGGTAGGTTAGGTTAACCTAACCTAAACTAAAGGATAAATCGATTTTTGAAGGAAAGGTAATTTTCATGGCCCTTTCTACGCGGCGTACCTTTCCGCTGCGCCCCGTAACGCCCGCCTTAAGCCTTGTAACGCCGTAACACCGGCGCGACCCGTCCGCCGCTGCCTCCGTCTGCCCCGTCGAATGCGTAATGTTTCAAGCATGTCCCAAAACCACTTCTGACCGAACAACATCAATTCCAGAGCGTTCAAGGAAGAATTATTTATGCATGCAGGGGAGCAACGTTCTCTCGCATCATGTTTATTCTAATACCTCGTTAAAACTCGTTGTGGTTCCATGCGTCGGTCTGTCTTCACACGAAGGTCAAACTGATGGCCCCGCCTCTAGGCCTGGTTTGGTGGAGGAGCGAGTTGCTCTCTTGCGCTCTCCACCGCACATAGCCAGATACACCCGGCTCATCTGGTACCGCCATGAGCCAGGCATCTAGTCTTCTCTTGAAGACTTCAACTTTGACCACTGTAACGTTTCTGAGGTCCTTAGGAAGCTGGTTAAAAATTCTTGGCCCCTTGACAACCAAGCTATTTTCCTTCAGTGTTGAGGAGGTCCCTTGTCAGGCCTTTAATTTGGGAACACTACACATTCTACCTTTCCTATTTTCCAGCGTTGTTTGGATGGTAATTGGGTTTAGCTTTAGGTTTGGTACCAGTTTTTCGATCATTTTCCATATGAAGGCAAAAAACTTCACTTTTCTACGTGAAGGTCAAAATATGATAAAAAACAACCACTCTAATAGACAGAGTTTATTCCCACAACAGTTTCGATGTCCACTGGCATCCTCTTCAGGTGGGTACAGAGAAACGAATGAACCAAAAACAAGCGGGAAAACAGTTCAGGGACCATTAAGAAATTCGCACCTAGGTTAGATCCTGTTCACCCGACAACGGAAGGCCTTTTTTTAAATTTGTTTTTATATTAAAGGGACCCGTTTATAAGTACATTCGCACAAATTTAAAACTATCCTCTTGTTCTATACATACAGATTCTATTATTTTATTATTTTCTTTACATAATGGTTCCTGGACTGTTTTCCCTCTTCTTTTTGGTTCATTCGTTTTTCTGTATCCACCCGAAGAGGATGCCAGTGGGCATCGAAACTGTTGTCGAAATAAACTCTGTCTATTAGAGTGGGTTTTTATTATCATATTCCATATGAAAATTATGGTATACCTCTCTCTTCTTTCCAGGGAGTACAGATTTAGTTTACGTAGTCTTTCCCAGTAGTTGAGTTCTTCGCAGCCATCAATCTTGGCTGTGAAGTGTCTGCCTTTCTTCTAGTTTATTCATTTCTTCCTTTTTATATGGGGACGTCAAAACTGAGCAGTATTCAAGTTTTGGTATAATCAGTGTTCTCAGCAGGGGAATCATTACTGTCTTGGCCCTCCTTTTGAACGTTCTTAGTACCTGTCCCGCGACACTTTTTGCTTTGCTTATTGCTATCTGATTTTGTGTCTCGAATTTGGCATCGTCGGTCATTATTACCCCGAAGTCGACCGCGTTTGTGGTTCTCTGAATTATCTGTCTATCTGGAGCATAATATGCAGTCTAAGTTCCTCATTCCTACCATATGTTAAGAGCTGAAATTTCTCGGTGTTAAATGTCATATTGTTGTCTTCTGACCATTTGTATATTTTGTTTGTGTCCTTCTGCAAGGCCTCTACTTCATTTGCATCGCTGATTTTTCTGCTGATCTTTGTATCGTCCGCAAATGATGTTACTATACTGTTGCTGTTAACTCCACTGTATATGTCTGTTAGCATGATAATGAACAGGAGTGGGGCCAGCACTGTACCTTGTGGTACTAAGCTGCGTACTTCTGCTTCTGATGATGATACACCTTGAATTTTGACCACCTGCAGTCGTTCTCTGAGGAAGTTGTAGATCCATTTTCCCACTTTGCCTGTTATTCCCATGTTTTATTTTATGTGCTATCTGTGGATATGACATCATTGTTTTCATTACCTTCAAGTGCATCTAGGATATTGTTATATTGCTCTATAAGTTGTGATAGGCATGATCTTCCCGATCGGAATCCGTGCTGAGTTTCGTTGAATTTTTCCAGTGTCTCCAAGAAGCCATAGATTTTCTCTCTGACTATTCTTTCAAATATTTTGGTGAGGTGGGACGTCAATAACACTGGTCTATAGTTCTTTGCTTGAGATCTATCCCCGCCTTTATATATAGGAACAATGTTTGCTCTTTTCAAGATGCTCGGTATTTCCCCAGTGTCTAGGGGGTCTCTACATATCCAGTATAAGGGTGTAGCAATTTCATTTTTACAGTTTTTAATAATAGTGCGTTTCATTTGTCCGGACCTGCAGCTGAATGTGATTTCATTTGTCCTATAGCTCTCGCTACATCATCTGGGGTGAAATCAAAGTCTGTTATACATTCTCTTTGCAATTTCTCTTCGAAGAATGCATCTATGTCAGGTATCGCTTTGTCACGTTTTGAGGTACTGAAGACCGATTCATACTGGGCTCTCAGTGTTTCAGATATTTCTTTCAGATCATGTGTTAGTTCATTATTTTGTTTCCTTAAGGGCCCGATAGTAGCGCGCGTTTTTGTTTTCCTTTTCTCATAGCTGTCGAAGTATTTTGAATTTTCCTTTATTGCTTATACCGCCTTTTCCTCTTCCGTCTTGGTATGGCCCTTTATCAGAGTTTGTATTTCCCTATCGATACTCTCCAGGTTTCCGTGTATTACTTTCCTGGCATTGTTGTCCCCGCAATTTGCTAACTTCGTTGCTACTCTCTTTCTTTTGTGGAACATTCTTCTCTTTTGCCTCTCTAGCCAGTTCCTCTTTCTTTTTGGCTGTGCTTTCAGAGCATATTTTAAAAAAATTCTCAACGTCTTTTCTTCCAAGGTTGTTCGTATTTCCTCAGTTGTTTTATTCTCTAAAACTGTTCTCTACTCTATTTGGGCCATGTGTGATCTGATTTCTTCCCAATTTATGGTCTTGGAGTTTAAGTTAAAAGCCCCAAATTTGCTTCTTCCTTTCGTATGTGTATTGTCTTTTAAAGTTATCGCCATATTTGTCGATAACTCGATTATATTGTGGTCTTAGATAATAGTTGGTGTTATTTTTATTTGTGAAAGTGTTGAGGAAAATCCACATCAGTCCGACGACGCAGCCAGGAATTAAACATTTCAAGAAGTTCGTTACATCGAATTTTAAGAGAGGATATCAATCTTTACCCATACAAAATTCAAATTGCTCAAGAAATCAAACCACAAGATCATCATAGTGGGATAACGTACGCTAATGCGATTTTAGATTTACGCAATGAAAATTAAGATTTTCACCAGATATTAAATTTGTAATTAAAATCACAAGAAATATGTTTTCAAGTATTACAAACCTTTTTTTATTTGATCCCCAAACAAAAAAGTTATAGCCAAAGAAAACCCCTCCAAGGCTTCTGGGACACCCTTTATATATATATATATATATATTTATATATATTATATATATATATATATATATAATATATATATATATATATATATAAAGGGTGTCCCAGAAGCCTTGAAGGGGTTTTCTTTGGCTATAACTTTTTTGTTTGGGGATCAAATAAAAAAAGGTTTGTAATACTTGAAAACATATTTCTTGCGATTTTAATTACAAATTTAATATGTGGTGAAAATCTTAATTTTCATTGCGTAAATCTAAAATCGCATTAGCGTACGTTATCCCACTATGATGATCTTGTGGTTTGATTTCTTGAGCAATTTGAATTTTGTATGGGTAAAGATTGATATCCTCTCTTAAAATTCGATGTAACGAACTTCTTGAAATGTTTAATTCCTGGCTGCGTCGTCGGACAAGGCACGTCTCTGGGACCTAGACT
Organism: Bathynomus jamesi; assembly: GCA_023014485.1. NCBI lineage: Eukaryota > Metazoa > Arthropoda > Malacostraca > Isopoda > Cirolanidae > Bathynomus > Bathynomus jamesi. The sequence continues at coordinate 49,656 of JAJOZX010000491.1, forward strand.
GTGCTAAGTGGACGCAGATAGAGTAAATAATATGGGTAAATGCTTGACAACAATAAGGGAAATAGAAATTCAATCATGTATATTTATGGATGATATAATGCAGGCATCGAGTAACTTGGGAGTAATAGAATAAAAACAATTAGTAATTGTAGATCAATGGAAATAATTGACCAGGTTTGACCAGAAGGCTTCCGATTAAATGAGAAACATAACGTGCAAACAAGGGTTTAGCAATTCAGAAGATCGAAGATATTATGCACCTTTATTTTACTGATTCACTACATGAAAATTTAAAACACAAGAAAACGTCGAAACAAACAGAAACGAAATGCCTATTAGATCTCAAATAATTTAATCAACGACAAAAATAGATATCGAAACAACAACTTTTACCCTGATATAAACTATAAAAAACATAGACAATAAATAGCCTATTTTCAACAACTTTTATCCATATGGAAATTAAGTTCATGACTCCAGAGGAGATTATTTCCAAAAGTAGATTTTCGGAAGGTATTACGAGACTCCTCCTAATGTCTCAACAGCAACCGGAGGCAAGGATAGTCAGCTTATTCTCCGGACGGTCCCAAGCCCGGATAAAGGGGGAGGGTTGGTGTCAGGAACGGCATCCGGCCGTAAAAACCCACGCCACAACCAAATGAGATGAGTCAAGAACCAAGATGGAGGCGACTCACCTTTAAACAGCGACCCCATATAAAAATGGGATTAATTATGCTGATGAAGAAGAAGAAGAAGATATATATATATATATATATATATATATATATATATATATATCGATGGATTCAACTTACTAAAAGCGGATAGAACAGTGAGACGTAAAGGTGGCTGTGATATTTATGTACATGAGAGGCATATGACAGAGAAGGTAATAAGTAACTCCAACAGCTTCGTGGAAACCCATGCAGTGAAAAAAAGAAACTAAACGTGGTACTGATAATCATCTATAGACCTCCAAACTCTCCAACTGAAAAATTTTCGGATGCCATTGATGATATCAGAACCCTAATAAAGTCCCTAAACTCTCCATCCCCTAATATAATACTCTGCGGCGATTTTAATTTCCCATTTTAAAAAACAAAAAGGTGGGTAGAAATATATTTATACAGCAAGATAATGGGGGCACAAGAGAGGACCAGGAGCAAGCAAAAATGTTGATGGCTCTCACAAACGAGTTTATACTGACACAGGAGATAACAGAAAATACCAGGAAAAATAACGGCCGAGATCTGGTATTCACAAATAACACGAACTTGATTGCTGATACCATCTCAACCCGAGTTGGACTTCGGCTTGTCCGAGGACGCCCAGTCCGTGGTTCGTCTCCCTGACCCTTTCCCATACGAAATTTAGCGACGTACCGTCGAATAGCTCGATCAGAAGGAGCAGAACATGTGTTGAATTTTAATCTAAACGCTCTTTGAACGGCAACGATGAAAGAGTTGTTTGTCAAATAAAGTTCCACAATAGCCACTCTTTGTTGCACTGTCCAGGATTCCATTTTCATTAATCGCAGCAAGGGTACTTTAATTGAAAAAGAAAAAGAAATAAATTAATAAAAAAAAAGTTATAGCCAAATAAAACCCCTCCAAGACTTCTGGGACACCATATATATATATATATTTTTTTCATTTGTTCGTTCTCTCTTCTCATCTTGCGCGGAATGTTCTCCTATACAAGCGTCGTTCTTTACGATATATATATATATATTATATATATATATATATATACTAGTAAATATGGCTTAGAAATAAAATATAAAAACGGGAAGAGAGTAAAAAAAATCAAGTAACGTAAGTGTGCCGACCTATCAAATAGTAAAGTTACCAGTTTGTTTATACCTTAGAGATTAGTTTAGCTTGAATGGGAAAAAATTTAAAATAAAAATTCATAATTCAGGCACAAAAGTGCTAATAGACAGAAATATCCCCTTACGAGAGGATGTATGGGTCTCAAAGCATACAGCATGCAACAGCTTCTGTTGTATTCTCAAACGGCATTATTATTGTCATTAATAACATATTGCGCCTTCGAGTGTATTGAATTCATCATTTCATTTTACTGTATGTTATTTATTGTTGATGTTAACAAAAATCAAAATCAGATAAATTACAATTTAATTCCTAAACAATATTTGAATTAATAATTGTATTATATGAAATTAGAACGGTGGAAATATTAAGTAAAATTTAAATGAATTACATTTTATTTTCATTATAGGGGGTTAACTTATGCCTTTCAAATTAAAAGTCGTTTATTCTATTAATCGGATTGACTGATGGATGTTACTATAGCGTGCGGTCTTCAAAGATACCTTTAGTCTACAAAAGAATTTGCGCTGAAGTGACCTGATCTGACTTGAATTTGTGCTGACCTGACCTGACCTGATTTGAATTTGTGCTAACCTGACCTGATCTGAAATGACGACTTTATCTTTGGGGACGAATGTGAGGTCAAGGCGGAGCATAAAAGGAGGAATCATGAAGACAAATATTAGTTCAATTATATTAAATCAAAATTTAAAGAACAAATAAAACAAACACTTCATTCTATCGGATATAATCCCCGGTTAGGTTAACTGAATGCCCGGTTAGGTCAACTGTATGCCAGTGACAATTGGTTAGGTTAAGTCGTGACATTTTCGTTAGTTTTAACGAAAATATCACAACTTAACCTAACCAATCGTCAAGGTCATACAGTTGACCTAACCGGGCATCAATTAACCTAACCGGGCATTATATCACATAGAATTAATTGTTTGTTTTATTTGTCTTTTAAATTTCTTGTTTTAATGTAATTGAATTTGTAAATATGTTGTAGACCGCACACTATAATGTAAATATCTTTGTAGACCGCACGCTATAGTAGCACAATTTTTTTTAGTATTATTATATATATGTACACTTATATGCGTGTACATATTTGATAAGGTTATTAATTAAAAATAAATACGTCATTTTTCGACCTTCACATTAAGAGCAATAATTACAATTGACAACTTGTGAGTAATCTTGCCACATGTCTGTCTCGGATATTGTTTTGAGACTAATAAATAACAGATAAGTTTTTCTAACGCAGTATCTGTAACATGGGTTAGTTATTATTATTATTATTATTATTAGTGGTAGTAGTAGTAGTAGTAGTAGTACAGAGGATTCACATTTAATTTTAATTTCCAATATTCTGAATAGTTTTTTTATTTTCAGTACTGAGTTTATTAATAATAATTCTAGATAAGGATTTGCAGTATGCTAAAAATAGTCTTCATTTTTTCTTCTGCTGACGCGTTTCGTTCATATACTTTGAACATCTCCAGAGCTTTATACATAATTTTAAAGTAAAATGGGTTATATATATATACATATTTTTTTTTTTTTATTGTAAATTTGATACAATTTCAAATTAATTTAAGAATATTCGAAAGTTCATTAAATTTTATATTAATTTTCGGTTTTTTCATTTTAATGTAAAAGGCTTCGGAAATTTTTAGTTTTTGTACGTTATGTGATGAGTATAAGATTTGAAAGTTTTGTGAGATATTTTTTAAATTTAATATTTTATGATCTACTCTGTAATGTTCGTTAATTTTACTTGGACGATACTAATTTTGGTATGCTCTCTCTTTAATGTGGTTTGTGGTGTAACTAATGTAAGTCGACGTACAGTCAACTACAGGACATGTAAATTGGTATACCACATGATGTTGCTTATCAGGGTTTTTGTTACGTGTCGAAAAATGGCTTGATAAATTTTGTTTTTATAGTATATGTTAACATTGATAGTTTTTTCTTTATCCATTGGTTTTATGTGCCTCTTTAATATATTGTTTAGACATTTTTCTTCATGTTTTAGTCTTGTTGGGTTTCTTGGTTCGAAGTAAAATTTTATACCTGTATTTTTATTTTTATTTTCATCATCTTCCTTATTTTTGTTATATAAATTTGTTAGAGTTCGGTTTATGATATTATCGATTAAGAATAGCGGAAAATCACTGTTTATTAGATTTTGCTTTATTCTCTCAATTTCTTGATTAAATAGTTACCAACTTGAGCATATATTGAAAGCTCTGTGCACGAGTGTTTTAATTATTGATAGTTTATATTTTTTCTGGTGAGTATGAATTATAATTTAAATACATTCCTTTGTCTGTTGGTTTAACACGTCCACCAGTCGTTAAACATCCATTTTGACCAATGAATATATTAATGTCGAGAAAAGAGAGTATATTATTCAAGGAAGGTTCAAATGTGAATTTTAATTTACTTAGTTCATGAAGTCTTCGAATAAATAAAGGAATGTGGTTATTGTTTTTTTTTAAATAGTATCAAGGTATCGTCGACATATCTCATATACAGTTTTGGGTTGTAGAAGTTGTTTTCTTTCATTATTTTATTTTTTAAGTTTGCCATATAAAAGTCTGCGAATGTAGAAAAAATTAAATACAATGAACATAATGGTAAAATAAATGTGATTAATGATGATGAACTTAAAACGAAATTAAAAACCTTTTCAATCTCATTTATTGAAAATAATAATCATGGAAAATTAACAAAAAATGAATATGACGCGATATCATGTCTTAGAAACAATGATGAAATCATAATAAAAAAATCCGATAAAGGTAATAGTACTGTTATATTGAACAAGAATGAATATAATAGTAAATTAAGAGATATTGTCAGCAATAATAGTAAATTTTCGAAATGTAATATTAACACAACACTTAAAACAAAAAATTAAATAAATAAAATTGCTAATTCAATAAATGACGTAAACATCTCCAAATTACAAAAACGATCAGGAAGTTATAATGATGGTCATCTTTATGGACTGCCTAAGATTCATAAAAACTCTACTAATCCACCATTACGCCCTGTCATCTCAATGAGCGGAACTGTCACACATGATATCGCTGTTTTTAAATAAGATAATGATATCATATCTTAACAAAAATTTTATCGTAAATTCTATAACCGAAACACTAGCTAAATTATGTAACTTAAAAATAGCCAACGCTGAACAACTTGTTTCTCTTGACGTGGAATCACTTTTTACAAATGTACCAGTCATGGAAACCATAGAAATAATTTTGGACAATGTTTACAATAATCAAAATTTAATTGCACCAACCTTAAAAAAAGAAGATATGAAACAATTACAATATGTCAAACTTAGAAAATAAAATAATGAAAGAAAACAACTTCTACAACCCAAAACTGTATATGAGATATGTCGACGATACCTTGATACTATTTGAAAACAATAACCACATTCCTTTATTTATTCGAAGACTTCATGAACTTAGTAAATTAAAATTCACATTTGAACCTTCCTTGAATAATATACTCTCTTTTCTCGACATTAATATATTCATTGGTCAAAATGGATGTTTAACGACTGGTGTACATGTTAAAAAACAGACAAAGGAACGTATTTAAATTATAATTCATACTCACCAGAAATATATAAACTATCAATAATTAAAACACTCGTGCGCAGAGCTTTCAATATATGCTCAAGTTGGCAACTATTTAATCAAGAAATTGAGAGAATAAAGCAAAATCTAATAAACAGTGATTTTCCGCTATTTTTAATCGATAATATCATAAACCGAACTCTAACAAATTTATATAACAAAAATAAGGAAGATGATGAAAATAAAAATAAAAATACAGGTATAAAATTTTACTTCGAAACAAGAAACCCAACAAGACTAAAACATGAAGAAAAATGTCTAAACAATATACAGTATTAAAGAGGCACATAAAACCAATGGATAAAGAAAAACTATCAATGTTAACATATACTATAAAAACAAAAAGTTATCAAGCCATTTTTCGACACGTAACAAAAACCCTGATAAGCAACATCATGTAGTGTACCAATTTACATGTCCTGTAGTTGACTGTACGTCGACTTACATTAGTTACACCACAAACCACATTAAAGAGAGTGCATACCAACATAAATATCGTCCAAGTAAAATTAACGAACATTACAGAGTAGATCATAAAATATTAAATTTAAAAAATATCTCACAAAACTTTCAAATCTTATACTCATCACATAACGTACAAAAACTAAAAATTTCCGAAGCCTTTTACATTAAAATGAAAAAACCGAAAATTAATATAAAATTTAATGAACTTTCGAATATTCTTAAATTAATTTGAAATTGTATCAAATTTACAATAAAAAAATATATATAACCCATTTTACTTTAAAATTATGTATAAAGCTCTGAAGATGTTCAAAGTATATGAACGAAACGCGTCAGCAGAAGAAAGAAAGAAGACAGTATTCTTAGCATACCGTAAATTCTTATCTAGAATTATTATTAAGAAACGCAGCACTGAAAATAAAAAACTATTTAGAATATTGGAAATTAAATGTAAATCCTTTGTAAAGACATAGGCTGATATCGACTTTCTATTATTATTATTATTATAATTAAGAATTTACCATAACATGTATACTTAGCTATTATTGTTTATTATTATTGGAGAGGATCAGTTTGGATTTTGGTCAAAATGCGGAACAAGAGAAGCTATTGGTATTATAAGAATGATGGGAGAGATCATGATCAGGAACATGATCAGGAAATGTTTGTTTGTTTCTTTGTTTGTTTTATTGACTTTGAAAAAGCTTTTGACAGAGTCCAATGGAGGAAACTAATGGCAATATTGAAGAATATTAATGGTGACTGGAGGGATCGTAGGCTGATAAAAACCTATATCTTGGCCAGACTGGGAATGTTAGAGTTGCAGGAGGAGAATCGGAGCCTGGATTGGTTGAGAGATGGGTCAGGCAAGGATGCTCCCTGTCTCCTGTGTTATTTAACATTAATGCGTTAGCAATGATAATAGAAACACACTCAGATCTGGAAGAGGAAATCAGAGTGGGAGGTAAATTGGTCAAATCTGTAAGGTTTGCAGACGACAAGGCATTTGTTTGTAGTACTGAGGAAGGACTGCAAAGAATGGTCAACAGCTTGACAACAACGGCGGAAGAATTCGGAAAGAGAATTAATGAGACCAAGACAAAGGTAATGAAAATTGCGAGAAGGAAAGGAGTACAAATGAACCTAACGATAGAAAAACGGACCTTAGAAGAAGCTGAGCAGTTTAAATATCTGGGAAGTTTATTAACCAACAATGGAGATTGCAATAAAGAAGTAAGATCTAGAATTGGTATGGGTAAGGTAGCTTTCGAGAGACATAGAAGAATACTTACAGGTAAACTCAACTTGAAGCTGAAGAAAAGGTTAGTAAAAAGCTTGATATGGAGTGTGGTACTGTATGGAGCAGAAACATGGACACTGAAAACAACTGAAAAGAAAGTTTTGAAATCTGGATTTGGAGAAGAATGCTAAAGATAAGCTGGAGGGAACACCAAAGTAATGAGGAAGTACTGCAACAGGTGAGGGAGGAAAGAAGATTCATTAAGGTGATAAGAAAAAGACAGAAGAAATGGATCGGACATTTACTGAGAGGAGAAGGATTGTTGAAGGAGGTGATAGAGGGTAGATATGAAGGTAGAAGGTCAAGGGGAAGGAAAAGGAAAGCAATGCTGGATGATTTGAAAGCAGGCAGGAGCTACCATGAGATGAAAAGGATAGCTCAGGATAGAACACTTTGGCGGGACACATGAGTTGAACCTGCCTGATAGGCAGAACACACGATGGATGGATGGATGGATTATTGTGTATTTATTATTCAGAGCTAACATCTGTAAGCACGCAATGTTTTTCATCACATCAAACGTAAAATCAATTCAAATATTCTACTAATATATCATAAATGAAGATATTTTTTAATAAATATTTTTATTCAAAGGAGTGAAGCATACTAGATATATCGGATCACCTGTGAAGATCAGGGGCCCCATGTATTCTTGTTTTTTGCTTTACAGTACCAAATATACTGTAATAATAAATTAAAGTGAATGCCCGGTTAGGTCGACTGTGCGCCCTTAACCATTGGTAAGGTTAAGTCGTGATATTTTCGTTAGTTTTAACGAAGATATCATTTGGTAATTGAGGCCGGGGGCCCTGATCTCCAGGTGATCCGATATATCAATTAATACAAAATATTTCAAGGTAAAGATTCGTTTTAACTGCCCCCTCGTTTTTGACACGAAAACATATTTTTCTCGTGTATTTTGGTGTGGTTTGTTCAAATCTGACCTTCATTTCCTCGGGAAAATCTCCATTTTTGAGGAAATGACGATCTGACATATCTTCCAAAAATGATGATTTTTTACCAGAAAATAAAGGTCAGATTTGAAGAAAACACACAAAAATACACCAGGAAAATATGTTTTCGTGTTGACAATTATCGGGGAACCCGTGAAGAATCGGGGGTTTTGGGTGCGGGGGAAAAGGAGGGACCTGACCTAACCTAACCCGTGGGGAATCGGGGGTTTTGGGTGGAGGGGGAAAGGATGGGACCTAACCTAACCTAACCTAACCTAACCAACCCTAACCTAACCTAACCTAGGCCGAAATATTTCCAAGCCAGTCCCTTAATATATATATATATATATATATATATTTATATTATATATATATATATATATCACCACAAAAACATTTTCTCTATATGTTTTTATAGGGAAAGCGGCCTAGCACATTTTAACGAGGGAACTCTAAAATTTTTAATCTGCAGTTTACGGCAATCTGAAATTTTGCTTGTACACAATATTCCGAGATGAAATATATATATATACACTCAAACATTCATTGATCATAATTTGATCTCATTAGAAATTCAGTATCCCAGAGATGAATGCAGCAGGTTCATAATTTCTGAGCAGCATCGGTTTGCATGAAACTTCGCAGCCTCAACAACATTGTGAGTACTTTTAAGACTTTCTTTTTTAAAACGTTGTATTTAGTCATTCACCTATTTGTTTACTAATGGTTTTCAAGTAATAACTTCCATTTGAAATATTAGGCTTTACTGTATGTTTGTATGTGTTTGCATGTTTAATATATATATATATATATATATATATATATGCGATGACTTTCACAATTAAACACGTGAAATGAATGAATGATGCAAACCCACAAGGAAAAAGAAAATGATTCCAAGGCCTTTCGTGTATTCAGAAGTACACCTCGTTAAGGAATGAAGGAAGAAGGTGAGATGCCCAACATATACAGTATACAGCGGGACGGAAACAAAAAGATTCGCACATAATTAACAAGAGTTAATGGGAGGCAGAAGAAATTTTAACAGGATATTGTCAATTTTATACATTCCCGCACTGTTATTGAAATTATTTTTAAAATGGATAAATGCACATTCTATAATATTCCTTTCAATTATATCTGTTTTTAACGAGCGCTTTAGAGCTATCCCACTTGTTGCTATGATTACATCTATACATGTGGTTAAACAAAGCATTAGAATTACGTGCTGTTCTACACACATATTTATGCTGTTTCACGCTAATATCTAACGTTTTACCCTTTTGGCCTATATATACTCAGTTACATTGTGTACATCCGATCGAATACACACAACCAACCGCATTATCCGAGGTATTCTTTATTAGGCGTGATTTAACAGTATTATTATACTTAAAGCAGGGGCGTACCCAGAAATTTGCCAAGGGGGGGTCGAACTTGGAACTAATAGTAGAAGTATAATTGAAATAGAGATAAATAACACTGGGCAACACGTATTTTATTGAATGATATCTGACACTTGATTCTAGGTAATTTGGGTGCGCTGAATACGAATTTCAACTCAGTTTGGCTCTATCAGGTCCTGATTCTTGTCGACAGCCTATGTGCCATTTTCCAGATTTTTCAAATTAGGACTAAAAAATTAAGTCATGTGTTAAATTTTTTTTTCAAGTTTCATGAATACAAGCAGTTCAAACTACAGTAAAATTACATTATAACGATAGAAATGACTTAAAATAAAAAAACAAACAGATATGAAGCTTTCACTGTGGCAAAAAGTTTCTTTTGTAAGACTTTCTAGCGTATTTGCTTGTTGATGGCAGGTCTCTTTTCAAGCACCAGCAGTAATCAGCCATCATGTGGGAATCCCAGCGGCCTTGGTACCGTTCCTCCATAATTTTGATATCTTGGTGGAATCTCTCCCCTTGTTCGTCACTTACATCACCTAAATTACTTGGAAATTGGTCAAGATGGCTATTCAAAAAATGCATTTTTATGCTCATATTGCAACCTAACTCTTTGTAGTCCCTTAAAAGTTTTTTTACGATTTCTTCGTAGTTATCTGCCCTATAATTGCCTAAAAAGTTTTCTATCAAGTCCACGAATGAGAACCAGCCATTTTTTTCGCGTTCATTCATGACATTAGGAAAATTGCTGTCTTTAATCATTGTTCTTATTTGTGGACCGTCGAAAATTCCCGCCTTGATTTTTTCATAACTTAAACTTGGAAATTTTGAAGTTATGTATTTGAAACACTCGCCGTTCGTATCTAAAGCTTTTACATATTGTTTAATGAGGCCTAGTTTTATATGCAGAGGAGGAAATATGATTTTATCTCTGCTCACTAAAGGTGGATTAATTACGTTTTTTTCTCCGACAGTAAGTGATGTTCGTGCTGGCCAGATTTGTTTGAAATAATGTTCTTCCTTGGCTCTGCTGTCCCATAAGCAAAGGAAGCAGGGATATTTAGTATACCCTCCTTGTTGTCCTAGCAGAAAATTAACCATTTTTAAGTCAACACATATGATCCACTCGTGCTCCCTATATTTGATAAGATTTAAAACCTTTTCTATATGTTCATACTTTTCTTTTAATTTTGTTGAGTGCCCAATCGGTATCGAGCCGTATAGATTGCCATTATGCAACAACACACACTTAAGACTTCTTTTCGAACTGTCTAAAAACAAGCGCCAATCATTTGCATCGTAAGACTCAACCCCCATCTTCTTTAACAAACCAACTATGTCGCAGCAATATACTAAACTATCCTCTGTTCTAAAATATTTAACAAGTTCTTTCTCTTTTTCTGTAAAATGAAATGTATGTGTTTGAAGTAAGCAAGTTTTTCTCTTTAAGTCTTGAAGCTAAAATTTCCGCAGCCTTTTTTGGCAAATTTAGATCCCTTACAAGATCATTCAACTCGGCCTGGTTAAACTTTTGCGGATCGTTTTGACTTTCAAATACGCTGGGGTCAAAATCGGTGTCTGACTCCTCAAAGTGCATAACAATATTTTCAGGAACATCTTCAACTAATTCTTGAGTTGGCAGACCCTTAAATTTTGGAATGGGGATCTCATTTGAATGTAGCACAGGTCGTATCGCGGTGTCGAAATTTGGGTACTCGATACAATGTTTATTTTTCTGAGTGAAGCCCGAAGTCTTGACAAAGCAAAGGTAGCAATCGGTCTCGTGGTTAGTAGGCTCTCGCCACACCTGATATGGAAAAAAAATTGTAAAGCGTTAACAAAAGTGACGAGAGACTTGTTTTTATGAATTTTATCAAAAGTTATCACCCAAACATTTAACATTTCTATGTGTTTCAACCTTATGCAATATTTGAGATTCTTATAAACATTTTCTGTAAATTTTTGTTTATGTACCTAAGTTACAATTACATTTAGGTAAGTTACAGTATACTAGTGATTAAATTACGTAGTTTTATGAAATCATAAACTTACCATCGGAACTCCAAAAGGTATTTTTGAATCCGAACCCTTCGTCCAATGTCGCAGTCTTTCAATGCATATAGTGCAGGCTTTATGTGGAGCCCACGATTTATCTTGGTCCCCCAGTTTTATGCCAAAATAAGCTAAGTAAGCTCTTTTTACGAAGTCAGTTATATTTGCTCGTTGATGTGGAAGTGTAAAATTTCCACATATATAACAGAAGGAATCAGGGTTGTTTTTGCATTTGAACTTTCTAGTGCTTGATGACATATTGCTTGATTGTTCTGCCAATTTGTAAAGGTATTTAAAGCCCTTAATTCATATAAATTTAAGAAAATCTGAAATATAAACACAAAAATTAGTTTAAATAGGTACTTATTATGAAATAGGTACTTACAATCTATGAAATTAAACTAGAAACATGGATGAGTAGGTACAATATAAATTACGTCTAATTAAATCAACTATATTAAATCACGATGACAAAATTACTCACTAAATCATATGCCAATTCAAAATTATGTTAATGCCCAAACTTAATTAACTAACTCGACTGACTGATTGAATTGACTGATTAACTCTGGAAACGAGTCGCTTTTATATATTTTAGTTGTCCCTCTAGAATACTCTACAGAGAACAGGAACGCTCGAGAAAATTTTAGAATTCTATGATATTTTTAGCTTAATTTACTAATATTAAAATGGGTTAAAAATGACAAAATTAAAAATATTTTTAGGGTGTTACATATAAAAATATACATAATACAACAATACCATAACAATAGGTACAAATACCTAGATAAAAACCTAGTTGCATAATGTGTAACTGCAAAAAGACAGCGAGTATTGAGAAAAAAACCTTTTTATGAATACGACGAAAGAGGAGGGGTGTTGAGCAAAATCAGGACCTGATAGAGCAAAACCGAGTAAAAATTCGTGCTCAGCGCACCCAAATTACCTAGAACTAACTGTCAAATCTAATTCAATAGACAAAAAGTTGAAATTTGTTCCCCAGTGTAATTTTTATGTAAGTTCATGATGAGCTTATCGTTCAGTTAGAGATGATTAACTAGCTACTGCTAAGACACATTATGAATAAAAATATAAAAATTATATTATAAAAAATATAAGAATTATGATAAAAATCTGATTAGTAACATAATGTTCAATGCAAACCGCAATTAGGATGCTCAGATTTGTATTAACATAAGAATAAAAAAGTGCTAATTTCGAGATTAAGCATTTCCTTGGACTGTTACCTTTATAAAAGAAAATTATTCTCAGGGCCGGACTAAGAGTTTTCGGGATATTAAGCCATTTTAGATTTTTAGTAGTAGGGTAGGCAAGAGCTAGCGCCGAAGGCGCCGAAATTTTTTCACTTTCATTCTCATCCTGTTGTAACCTAGCAATTTTACTGCGATTAACAGTACTTTGATCATCATGCTCTGTAGAACCACTGTCAGTTTGGATATTTTTTCTTTGAAAAATTTATAAAGGTCCATTATCTTTAATCCTGTGACACCTGCAAATAGCACGCTACAAAGTTATAAATAGAAATAGGAATTATTACTAACCATAACATTAAAGTCCATTATAATGAAATAAAAAAATCCAAACAAAATCCACACAAAATTTTTTGTGTGCAATACAATGTGAAAAATTGTAAATTAAATGAAAACTTTGAAACTAAATTTTAAAATGTGTAAAAAACTTAAAACCAAATTTTAAAAATAACATACTTAATGTTTCATTTCCTATATTAGTTACATGTTTGAGACCAAGCGGCCTTCACACATGATCACACACACACATTCATACACAAAGTTTTAATCAATACTTAAAATTATCAAAATTTAGAAAGTTCACAAACTAAATATTTAAATGAATGTAGACAAAAATCGATAAACTGCGGTTGCCAGGTGCCATGAAAAATGACGCAATACTCATGAAACACAAAATCGCTAGAAAGCTAGTTAACAGTTTTCGATTGGCGTATGAAATTAAATATGTAAAATATTTAATTGAATATGTAAATTAAATACGTAAAAATAATCAAAATAATAATTTATTAGCTCAAGGGCTCAAGGGGGGGATCGCTCCTGTCGCCCTCCCCTTCGGTACGCCTCTGCAAAGAGGTTAGGTGAACTCTCCAGCTTGCTGGGGGAGTTCCCTTCATTGCAGCTTGGGGGATAACCCCTCCCCCTTGTTGCATAAGCCCCCTTTTCAGTATTGACTTGTTGCAAGACCCACTCCCCTCTTTGTTGTATAATATCTTGCAACATTCCCTCTTTGCAACATTGATCAAAATTTGCAAATGCATTGCACTCTACCATTTTTCGGGCATACTACTCACGGCAATACTTTTATGTGGTATAAAATGTTTAGCTGGAGGATTAAGACGAGTCATCTGGTCTCTTTTTAGGACTTGGTCGAATTACTTTGAACTACGCTGCGTGGTAATCCATCCCACAAACTAACTATACGCTTGAAGTAAAAAATGTATTGTTCAAATAGAATTAAGATGCTTACCCGCTAATTTGAGATGAATACCCTGAGTTCTATATGCATTTTTGAAGGCGATATATTTTTCGTCATCGACATTATCAAAACCATTAATCTCTCTCTCTCTCTCTCTCTCTCTCTCTCTCTCTCTCTCTCTCTCTCTCTATATATATATATATATATATATATATATATATATATATATATATATATATATATCTATCTATACGAAGGCCAATCAATATATTTTGCCCCACCTTTTTTTTTTCTTTCCAAGTTTCCTTGTAAGTTCCAGAAATTTGTACACAAGAAGTTACATACCTTTTTTTACAAGTTTTTATCTTTCCACATAGTCTCCATCCTTTTCTACGACTTTCCTCCACCTCGAAACAAAGGCCTTTATTCCTTGCTGGTAAAAGTCCGCTGGGTTCCGCTCGAGCCACCTCTTAACCTCCTCAACAACCTCATCGTCACTCTGAAACTTTCTTCCACGAATAGCATCCTTCATTGGCCCAAACAAATGGAAGTCTGAAGGTGCCAGATCCTGGCTGTATAGAATGTGGGGTAACACAGTCAAGCGCATTTTTGTGATGGCCTCTCTTGTTTGCAAACTGTTGTGTGGTCTTGCGTTATTGTGCAAAAGAAGGACGTCTTCCAATTTTCTCTCCGGTCGAACTCGCTTTTACGTCTCTGGAGTCTCTGTAGGGTACCAATATAGTATGCCTCTGAGTTGATTGTTTGTCCTTTCTTCATAATGTCCACCAGAATCACCCCTTTCATGTCCCAGAAGATGGTGGTTATAACGTTTCCTGCAGAGGGAGCCATTTTGAACTTTTTCTTGTGTGGGGAGTCTGCGTGATGCCACTCCATGGATTGGCGTTTTGTTTCAGGTTCAAAGTGGTGTGCCCAAGTTTCATCCCCAGTCACAGTTCGTGAAAGGAAGTCATCCCCTTCTGTCTCGTATCGAACCAACGACTCAGAAGCAATTTCTTTTCTTTGGGCTTTGTGATCTTCAGTCAGTTGGCGAGGAACAAACCGTGAACATACTTTTGAGTATCCCAGTTGCTGAATTATCGTATTCACACTTCCTTCACTAATTCTTAGCTCCAGTGATAGCTCCTTGTATGTGACGCGCCGATTTGATTGAATGATGCTGTTAGCACGTTGCACAGTGTGAGATATGACAGCCGATGCCAGGCGAACGCTGCGTAGCTCATCATCGAAGTTGGCTCTCCCTCTCTCCGATGATCTTACACGTTTAGACCAGCGTCCAATTGTGCTTCGATCAACAACAGCATCTCCGTAAACGTTTTGTAGACGTTTCTGAATAATTCCAACTGTTTCCTTCTCTGCGTTTAAAAACTCGATAACAGCTCTCTGTTTACGACGCACATCACTGTCAGACGCCATTTTCGGAACTACGTTAACCATCGGTTTTATAGAAGGGCGTTTAAAAGCGGTTTTATACAAGGAGGGGGAGGTTCAAACTGGAAAAATCTGGTTATGTGAAGCGCAGAAAGTTGAAACTTACAGCCCAAAAGACATTTCATCCCCATGGCCTATTATTTAGCTAAGAAAAATGGGTGGGGCAAAATATATTGAATGCCCTTAGTATATATATATTAACTTTGCAAACATTAAATGTTTCATAGATGAATTAGTGAAATAATCAGATTTAAAAATATGTAAAAAATTTAAAAATATCTATACATATGGTTAAACAAATAATTCTAATGCATTGTTTAATCCTACATATAGATATAATCATAGCATCAAGTGGGATAGTTCTAAAGCGCTCGTTAAAAACAGATATAATTGAAAGGAATATTCTAGAATGTGCATTTATCCATTTTAAAAATAATTTCAATAACAGTGTGGGAATGTATAAAATTGACAATATCCTGTTAAAATTCCTTCTCCCTCTCATTAACTCTTGTTAATTATGTGCTAATCTTTTTGTTTCCGTCCCGCTGTATATATGTTAGGCATCTCGCCTTCTTCCTTCATTCCCTGACGAGGTGTACTTCTGAATACACGAAAGGCCTTGGAATCTTTTTTCTTTTTCCTTGTGGGTTTGCATCATATATATATATATATATATATATATATATATATATATATATATATATATAAATATAAAAAAAATATATATATATATAAATTAGTCTCTTACGTGAGGACGTTGCTCTCCTGCATGTATAAATAATTCTTCTTTAAACGCTCTGGAATTGTTGTCGTGCAGTCAGAAGTGGTGTAAGGACATGCTTGAAACGTTACGCATTCGACGGGGCAGACGAGTCAGCGGCGGACCGGGCGCGTCGGCGTTACGAGGCTTAAGGCGGCTGGCGTTACGGGGTGCAGCGGAAAGGCACGCTGCGTAAAAAGGGCCATGAAAATGACCTTTTCTTTTGAAATCGATTTATCCATTAGGAGGTTAGGTTAGGTTAACCTAACCTATCCCCGGCCTCAAATACATCTCGTCAGCGAATGTTTTTTTAACTTTCAACTACCTCTCATGAAAGGCCGTGACGTGAACATGCCAAAATGCACCTCATAAACGGAGGTGAGGAGCTCAATGGAGAAATTCTCGAAGCGATCCACTTTGTCTACCCAAATGATTATATACTACTACTTAACAGCAAAGAGGAGGGAATCGAGTGAAAATTCTACAATACTTTTATGCGCTAACAAATCCTTCTAACTGGGGGTTTAAGGCAAGATAAGCATCTAGTTCTTTTTAAAGACCTCGACCGAATTACTTTGAACTACGCTGGCTGGCAATCCATTCCACAAATTAACTATACGATTGAAGAAGAAATGTTTAGCTTCATTAGAATTAAAGTGTTTACCCACTAATTTCAGTATTCCAGTTGGGAGCGTATTAAGGAATTATTAAATATTAGTACTGATTTTTTCGGACTTAAATTCAAATGATCAACAAATAAATCCGAAGGTTCTATTTGCTTCTCTCACCACTTCGATATATTGCTTACTCGGTTTAAGAGTGTCGGAAACAATAATACCTAAATCTTTCTCTTCCGTAACACTTGCTGTTATCCTGTAGCGTATAGAATACTTTTCCTTAACATTTTTTCTACCGATATGCAACATTTTACATTTATCTATATTAAAATTCATTTGCCAATTTTCTGCCCACTCCAGTAACTTATTAGTATCTTTTTGAATCTCCAAATGTTCTATCGCTGATTTTGCTCGTTCCCCCCAGTTTGGTATCATCCGCAGATTTTGAAATTATACTTAATTCCTATGTCGATGTTCCTGATATAAGTTCTAAAAAAAACTGGTCCCAGAACTGATCTAACACTTCTTCAGTTAGACGCTTTCCATTAATGACCACTCTTTGTTTACGTCCGCTAAATCAATTTTCGATCTATTTGAGAACATTACCATCAATTCCCTGAGACCAATGTTTAGCTAATAATCTCCTATGGGACACTTTATCAAATGCCTTTTGAAAATCGAAATATATAACGTCTACTGTTTTACTCTCGTCATATATACTTCAATATCATTAAAAAAGTCAAGCAAATTAACAAGAAAAGAACGATTACGTTGAAAGTCGTGCTGAGAATCTTTAATTAAATTATTAATTTCTAAATGATTAACTCTTTTGTTCCTAACGATTGTCTCCATAACCTTACCAACTACCGAAGTCAAACTAATGGGACGATAATTTCCGCGAAGTGATTTGTCCCTTTTTTAAATATTAGCGTAATGTTTGCGAGTTTCCAATCGAGCGGAACTTCTCCAGACTGCAACGATTTATTAAATATATATGTAAGAGGAGAAACTATTGCGCATTTCATTTCTTTAAGTATATAAATGTACAGTAAAACTGTCAAGCTTTTATTTCAGTTAATACAAAAAATACAGACCTTTAAAGGGTCGCATGTTTAAAAAAAATCACCCAATATGTATATGTACAGTGTGTTATATATATATATATATATATATATATATATATATATATATATGTGTATATATATATATACACTGTATATCATGGCCTATCAGAGGGAGGTAGGGCTAGGAGGGCCATTTGGCCTGGGCCTCAAGCTTAAGGAGGCCCTCAAATTTAGAAACTTTTAGGTTTGAATATAATGTTTTGCAATGAAAGTAATAATTGGGTTTAGCTATGGGCTTCAAAAGCTGGAAGTAGCCCGGGCCTCTCTGGACTTCTCAGAAAGCCTGCTGTATTTATATATATTTATACTGTATATATATATATATATATATACACACACACAACATATATGTGATAGGAACCTTCCTAAATTTGCATTTTTTATTCTTTTATATATATTTATATATCATTAATTTGTTATGTCATGATCTAAAATTGGATACTTCCGAGAGGTCTCCCCAAAACCATATCGAAAATTGACTTTAATTTTTTTTTTCTCACTGTGGGTGAAATAATTTTTCTATTTGGTTTGTATTATTTTATTTATATTTAATTTTAATTGTTTATGTATATCTTGGTAACCTTGGTAACGAAGGTCAAGTTTGTCACTCCATCTTAGACCTACAGTTAACGTGGAATCAGAACCACGCCCCACCAGTAGCCCAACATCTTAACTACTAGGCTACCCAGGGCACCCATTTATCTTCCAACCAATTTCTTTATTGTGTGGAAGGATGAACAGCTGGGTTTTGCTGTGCACCGCCTGCCGTCACCAGGTCCCGATACCGAGGCCGATGGATTCGCAGTCAGCAACGCTAACCACTACGCCTTAATTTATATCTTAATTTTTGCATATTGTTTCAAATTTTCATGTCTATTAACATATTGACCAACAGTGTTAATTTACTTTTGTTTGGGTTTAAATTTTTTACTGTGGCATTAATCTGCATTCCAATTTCCTATTTTTCGTAATGCCATTCATCTAATCTTTAATATATCTATTCATATGTTTTCATGTTAGTAATTAAAACTTGCTAGTTATAAGGGTTAAAATTTTTTGGTTTTAAGGTGCATAAGATCATAATTCGGCACTATAAAATTCATTATAATTATTCTTGGAGATTGTTTACTGTCATCATTTCTAATTCATTTCAAAAGTTATCATCTTATTAATTGTTTAAATTCATTTTTCATTATTATTATTTTGGTGTTCTTTGAGTGTCTTTATTACTACTTTTGATAAGGACTGTTCCGTTAAGTGTAATTTTTTTTTTTTTTTGTCATATTTCATTTTAGTTCATTATTACTGACTATATTGTAGGAATAATTTTGTTCCTTCTAAAAAACTTTTAAATTTAATCTAATTTAACTAACTATGAACTCTTAATAGAGTTCATGAATTAATTATCAAGTCTCATCTATGTCTTCCATTTGCTACGTTATAATTTTGTCATTTATTCGTCCAATTCCTTCAGTTAAATAACTCAATTTTATCGTTTTACAAGTTTTGGTTTCTTCCTGATGTCCATTTTTATCTTTACCTTCAATAATTTCTCTGTGTAACCATTTAATGCTATCCCTAGTCTATATATATATTCTGCCTTAATATTTAGTTTTGCTTAGATGACATGTTACGATAAAATTATTCAGATTGTTTCCTTTCATCAAACTTTCATAGTGTCCTTGCGTAGCAACATCAATTTACATATCGAATTGACAATCTGTAGGTCGGTCGACTCGGTTATTTACCATTTTATTTACGTAGATTTTCCCATTGTAGTCAGTAGTTTGGATTTCACATTTTGTTTCCAAAAATCTGTCTTGGTATTAGTAAATGAATATTCACATCAAATTTGGTTTAGTACTTACTGTATGTACACAAACGTGTTGCTTACTTGCTAAGATGTTCATTTAGTCATTGTTTCAGTAACTATGATTGATGCAAAAATTTTGTATTTTAATTTTGCTGAGGAAGGTTTCATATAACTCAGACCTAACTTAACCAGAAAGAACCAACTTAACCATAAAGAACCAGTCTGGACGATGGTTGGTTCTTTCTGGTCGAAAGTGCAAATAGCAGTAAGAATTCAACTCTCGTTTAAGGCTCTAATTTTCGTCAAACCCACGCACTACTAGGGTTAATATTATGATTCTCTAAGTAGCTGGTTATCAATCCAAAGAGTTTTATTCGAGATTGCATGGATTTGCCTTTTTGCAAGCTCTGGAGCCCAAAAGGACGTTATAGCTTTCCTAAAGGCGGGTATGTGACAATCATCTAGTGCCTATACAGTATATATATATATAGACAGTATATATATATATATATACAGTGTATATATATATATATATATATATACTGTGTGTGTGTGTGTGTATATATATATATATATAATTATATATATACTGTATATACACCTTTGGTTAGCTTCCGCCCGAATTGTTCATTCTGGCGAAGGTCAAGCTTTTCACTCCACCTTAGACCTACAATTTAACGTGGAATCCGAACCACGCCCCACCAGCAGCCCAGCGTCTTCACCACTAGGTCACCCAGGGTACCCATTTATCTACCAACCACTTTCTATTATTGTGTGGAAGGATGAACAGCTGAGTTTTGCTGCGTGTCGGCTGCCGTCATGGAGTCTATATATATATATATATATATATATATATAATATATATATATATAATATACACACATATATATATATATATATATATATATATATATATATATATATATATATATATATAAAGGAGGGGACAGATCTCAAGCAAAGAACCATAGACCATTGTCATTGACGTCCCACCTCACCAAAGTATTTGAGAGAATAGTTAGAGAGAAAATTTAGGATTTCCTGGACACACGGGAAAGATTCAACGAAAATCAGCATGGATTCCGATCAGGTAGATCATGCCTATCACAACGAAAAGAACACTACAACAATATCCTAGATGCACTGAAAGGTAATGACACCTACGATGTTATATACACAGATTTTGCTAAAGCTTTCGACAAATATGATCATGGTATAATAGCACATAAAATGAAATATATGGGAATAACGGGCAAAGTGGGAAAATGGATCTACAACTTCCTCAGAGAACGTCTGCAGGTCGTCAAAATTCAAGGTATATCATCATCAGAATCGGAAGTACGCAGCTCAGTACCACAAGGGACAGTACTGGCCCCACTCCTGTTCATTATCATGCTAACAGACATAGACAGCGGAGTAAACAGCTACAGTATAGTAACATCCTTTGCAGACGATACAAAGATCAGCAGAAAAATGAATGATGTAAATGAAGTGGAGGCCTTGCAGAGGGACACGAACAAATGTCATTTAACACGTCATTTAACACATATCATTTAACACCGAGAAATTTCAGCTCTTGAGTTATGGTAGAAAAGAGGAACTTAGACTGCATATTATGCTCCAGATAGACAGGAAATTCAGAGAAGCACAAAATTCGAAACACAAAATCAGATAGCTATAAATAAAGCAAAAAGTGTCGCGGGACAGGTACTAAGAACGTTCAAGAGAAGGGATAGGACAGTAATGATTCCCCTGCTGAAAACACTGATTATACCAAAACTTGAATACTGCTCAGTTTTGACGTCCCCATATAAAAAGGAAGAAATTAATAAACTAGAAGAAACACAAAGACATTTCACAGCCAAGATTGATAGCTGCGAAGAACTCAACTACTGGGAAAGACTACGTAAACTAAATCTGTACTCCCTGAAAAGAAGAAGAGAAAGGTACACTATAATCTACATATGGAAAATGATCGAAAAACTGGTACCAAACCTAAAACTAAATCCAATTACCATTCAAACAACACTGGAAAATAGGAAAGGCAGAATGTGTAGTGTTCTCAAATTAAAGGCCCGACAAAGGGCCTCCTTAACACTGAAGGAAAATAGCTTTGTTGTCAGGGGGCCAAGACTTTTCAACAAGCCAAAGGACTTCAAAAACGTAACGGTGGTCAAAGTTGAAGTCTTCAAGAGAAGACTTCATACCTGGCTCAGGACGGTACCAGATGAGCCGGGCGTGCCTGGCTATGTACGGTGGAGAGCGCAAGAAAGCAACTCGCTCCTCCACCAGGCCAGACCTAGAGGCGGGGCCACCAGCTTGACCTCCGTGTGAAGAGAGACCAACGCACGAAACAACATAAGGTTCATAAGGTAAGGTGTATATATATATACTGTATATATATATAATATATATATATATATATATCCACGTTTGTTTGTACCTCGTGGAAAATGGACGCTCTGTTTCTCTCTCTGAATTAATATCCAAATAAGAAGGGAATATCTTCTCAGCGGTTTATTCTGTTCACACCCGAAAGTGTGTAAAGTATCATTAAATCTATGCATATAAATTATAAAGTGAAATTCATTAAATTTAAGAAAGTGCAGTATAGTTTACACAAATTATCACCAGTTTAAAATATATATTTAAGTCGTAAAGCGGTTGGCATTCGAAAAAAGTTTGAAACAAGGCAGGAAAAAGGTCATAAAACGTAAAGGTCATAAACCCTCTTGACCGACACTCAGCGAAAGAAAATAAAAAATAAAAAATTTTGTGTGTTTCTTTTTGAGAAACGACGACAATGAATAGCATGACCATGGATTTAAATTCTCACCTCATTTGCAATTTATGTAATTTGGAAACAACTAAAAATGAGGCAATCAGGTGTGATTTCTGTCAAAAACTGCACTTTATCTGTATGAACTGGGACGATAGAAAAATATCTCTCAAATTTCTGTTTGACGTACGTACACAGACTGTAAACACTCTTGCGGTATTTAAAGAAACGGAGAATGCGAATACGAGTGCTACGGAAAAGGAGGAAATAATAGGGAAGCAAGAGTACCGAAATGTCCCAATGTAAAACCGGATGGATGAGAGAGGAACAAATAAAAATAAAACACGGAATGAAAACATAAAAGAAAGAAAAGAGATAAGTAAAATTTGCGATATGATAAAACTGCTCAACGAGAATATGATAAAAAGATAAAAACTAAAAACAGAAAATAAACGGCCGACAAGAACTGGAAACGTAAGAAATGACAATAATAGTAAAATTAATGATAATGAAAATAATGAAAATTATGATGATGATAAAAAGACGACCGAAAATAAAAACATAGAAAATAAACAGACTACAAGAAATAGAAGCGTCGAAAATATCGTGTAAATACTATGCAAAAGGGTACTGCAGATATTGGGATGGGCAATGTATCTATACACATCCCACGTTATGTAACTTACATTACACAAATAGATATTGCAAATTTGAAAACAAATGCAAGTTCCATGAGTACGAGTTCTTACGAGTATTGTCTGCAACACCTGTGCAAGATATGGGAGGTGCAAATACGGACAAAACTACCGTTACCACCATCCTCAAAAGAACGCGACAGGTGAGCAGGCAAAGCGAGCATCAAAGAGAGCTACCAATTTTTTACATGTAGCCAACACAATTCAACTGTTAAATACCATCCAGCAAATACAGAGTCAACTGGCAAATACAGGAATCCGAGAGCCGTACAGAAGGCACACACGAAGACATTTCATGCGATATCGGGACAACAGGTTGTAGCTGGTTCCTTCTTGGTGCTACTTGTATTTGCCGGGGAAGAATGAAGGATACGAGAGGCAGGCTATCTCTTTGTTGGGTATCTCTTCTAGGGGCCTCTCGTGTCCTCTTCTCTCCCTGTCGTTTGGAAGGTTAGCATCTTGAAGGAAAAGCCGGTCGTTTTCAGAGTTTATTGAGTTCTTGGTTGGCTGGGGTTATTTTACAGAAGATTTTGTTATTTTATATACAGCTGAATTAATTAAATATATATATATAAATTTATGTACAATACTTATTTATAAAGATTATATATGATTCTTAAAATTACACAATGATAAAATATATACAATTTGGTACGCGCAAAATTGGTTTGTCGGTAACTAATATAAAAATAATATAAATGCGGAAAATTAACTGCGCGGCCCCACACTACTGCCCACCCCGAGAAGCGGAGCACGTATATCAAAAGTAGAAATATTCTGGTCTTGATTTGAAGCGGATCCTTCGTCCAGCTCGCGTTGATCCTCGTTCGGCCTCGTTTCCGGTTGTTGCGTTGTCCTGCGCGCTCGTCCTGAGGTCTGTATTTGCTACCTCCGAGGTGCGTCTTCCATCGTCCTTTTTCCTTGCGTGCTTTTTCTCCGATCCGATGCCGTCCGATTGTGCGCCCGGTACCTGTGTGGGACCTGAAACTATATAAGCCGGTTTAAAGTTTGGTTTGGTTGATTGAAGTGGCTTAAAGTTTGGTTTGGTTGATTGAAGTGGCTTAAAGTTTGGTTTGGTTGATTGAAGCGGCTTAAAGTTTGGTTTGGTTGATTGAAGCGGCTTAAAGTTTGGTTTGGTTGATTGAAGCGGCTTAAAGTTTGGTTTGGTTGATTGAAGCGGCTTAAAGTTTGGTTTGGTTGATTGAAGCGGCTTAAAGTTTGGTTTGGTTGATTGAAGCGGCTTAAAGTTTGGTTTCTTCGGATGTTATTCTGGAAATGTGGAATTGTGCCTCCATGATGGAGAACCATCCTGCGGCCGACGCTTCAGAGAACGTGGGTGGCTTGATGGTGACATGGTGCACTCCTGATTCCATCTTGCGGGAATGTAATTCGGGTCTGCTGCTGCTTCGGTTCCGACCGGCTACTACGGGTGGGCGGCGAAGAGGCGTGGCTTCGGTTTGTTCCGCCCGGCTACTGAAGGATGTTGCTTCCGCTCACTCCGGGGTCACCAATTGTAGCTGGTTCCTTCTTGGTGCTACTTGTATTTGCCGGGGAAGAATGAAGGATACGAGAGGCAGGCTATCTCTTTGTTGGGTATCTCTTCTAGGGGCCTCTCGTGTCCTCTTCTCTCCCTGTCGTTTGGAAGGTTAGCATCTTGAAGGAAAAGCCGGTCGTTTTCAGAGTTTATTGAGTTCTTGGTTGGCTAGGGTTATTTTACAGAAGATTTTGTTATTTTATATACAGCTGAATTAATTAAATATATATATATAAATTTATGTACAATACTTATTTATAAAGATTATATATGATTCTTAAAATTACACAATGATAAAATATATACAATTTGGTACTCGCAAAATTGGTTTGTCGGTAACTAATATAAAAATAATATAAATGCGGAAAATTAACTGCGCGGCCCCACAAGGTATCGAAAAAAGTAAAGAGAGGAAAATTCTCGGAGGATCACAATGCAACGAAATAGGCACCACATTGGAAAACGAATCGGAACTACAAAAATGGAAAAACGATAGTGAAAAAAATAAAAATAATCTTACCCAACATTCAGGGCCTTAAATCGAACCATTCCCCGGACAAAGTCACATACTTGAAAGGACTCAGGCAAAGAACCGGAGCAGACTGCATGACCCACGGAAACCCATCTAAAGGACGGCCAGGCGAACTGTGAAAACTGAGTTTTGTGTTGACAATAAAGAAATACAAATACAAATACAGAACAGTAAGGCGTAAAGGAGGATGTGCTATCTACATACGCGAAACACATATGGCAGAAATGATAATAAGTACTTTAAACAGTTACGTAAAATGTGTAACAGCAGTTGAAAAATTAAATATGGAACTAATTGTAATGTACAGACCCCCGAATACGCCGACTTCAAAATTCAGATTCCAATACAGAGTTCAGAAACTGGGTGAAAGACCTCCACTCTCCAACCCCAAATATTTTTCTCTGTGGTGATTTTAATTTGCCATTCATGAAATATATAAGGGTAGGAAAATATATATATATATACACCAGGACAAGGGGGGGGGGACACGAGAAAAGCAGGAGCATGCAAAAATGCTACTAGCTGGAGCTGATGAATTTATGTTAACACAAGAAATAATAGAAAACACAAGACAAAACAACTGCCTAGATTTGGTATTCACAAACAACAGCACCTAATAGATAGCATAGAAATACCCCCAACTATAATATCTGCTCATAACATTATTGAAATAATATCGAATATCAAAGCAACAGGAAAGGAAAGAACACACACTATAGAAAGAAGCAAATTCGAAATTTTTAATTTTCACTCCAAAGCTATAAACTGGGAAGGTATTGCATCCAGCATGAAATTAATAGATTGGGAAACCATCTTCAAGGCCAAGACAACGGAAGAGATGCTAATGACATTAGAGGAGAAGACGCTGGAAACTGTGGAAAAGTATGTCCCAAAAGTGCAACAAAGAGGAAAAAGAAGCAGGTTCGAGAGACAAAAGAGGTCATTGTGACTGCGAAATTATGAAACTGCAAAGAAAACAACATCGGAAAAATATTAAATGAAGAGGAACTAATTGAGAAGCATACAGAAAAAGAAGAAGACGACACTATAGAAGTGATAAAGGTTAATTGAAAGTACTTCTATAATTTTTAAAATGGAAGTCGAAAACTCACACGACTATCGGACCTCTGATAAATGAAGACAATGCTTTATCTGATGATCTAACAGAAGTATCTGAAATATTAAGAGCTCAGTACGAATCATCTTTCAGTATCCCAAAAACTGACAAACTGATATGCGATAGAAACGCGTTCTTTGAAGAAGAACTACAAGGGGAAAGTATGACGGACTTCGACTTTACGACAAATGATATTACACAAGCTATAGGGAAACTAAAACACACTCAGCGACAGGACGGGACAAATGGAATGCCACACTGATCAAAAACTGCAAGAATGCAATCGCTGAGCCCCTATATTGGATATGGAGACGATCACTAGACACTGGAGAAATACCGGGGATCTTGAAGAGAGCGAACATAGTTCCAATATATAAAGGAGATCGATCCGAGGTCAAAAACAGAGGTCAGTGTCGCTTACATCTCATCTCACTTAAATATTTGAAAGAATAGTTAGAGAAAAAATCTGACTTTTTGGAAACTCAGAAAAAATTAAATGGTAACCAACATGGATTCCGGTTATGCAGATCATGCCTATCACAACTAATGGAACACTATAACAACATTATTGATGCACTTGAAGGTATAAAGACTTTTCCAAGGTGTTCGACAAGTCTGAAGGTATAAAGACTTTTCCAAGGTGTTCGACAAGTATGACCATGGAATCATAATTCCTAAACTGAAATATATGGGAATAACAGGAAAAGTAGAAAAATGGATATATAATTTCCTTAGTGAGGGGCGGCAAGTCGTTACAGTTCAAGGAATATCTTCATCAGAATCAGAGATCCTCAGTTCGGTACCACAGAGTATTTGCTCCATTACCCTTCATAATCATGCTAAAACTGACAGATGAGGACGTTACTAGTTTCAGCACAGTCACATCCTTTGCCGATGACACAAAGATTCGTAGAAAAATAAGAAACCCAGAGGATATAGGATCTCTACAAACAGACATGAACAGAATCTACAAGTGGTTGGAAGACAACAATATGAAGTTTAACACTGAGAAATTTCAACTGTTACGGTACGAAAAAAGGGAGAACCTAAAATCCATGGAATACTATACTCCAAATGGACAGGAAATTCAGAGAAATTCTATAGGAAAAGATTTAGAAGTTGTAATGATTGATGATGTGAAATTTGAAACACAAAATAAGATGCAGTAGCAGTAAACAGAGCAAAAGGAATAACTGAGCAGATACTGAGAACCTTTAAACGAAGGGATAGGAATACATATAATGATTCCTCTATTGAAAACACTGATCATACCCAAGTTGGAATAATGCTCTGTCCTAACATCCCCATATAAAAAAGAAGACATTAGTCAGCTAGAAGGGATTCAGAGAAGCTTCACAGCCAAGATCAATGGGTGCAAAGAACAAAATTACTGCTAAAGGTTACGTGAACTAAACCTGTATTCACTGGAAAGGAGAAGAGAGAGGTACACCATTATTTACACTTGGAAAATAATGGAGGAAGTAAGCCCTAATCTTACTCTGATTACATTAAGATTAGGGGCTTACCAATAATTAGGGGCTTAACAATAATAATAACTCCCCAAACAACAGTAGAAAGTAGAAAAGGAAGAATGTGTCGTGTTCCCAAATTAATGGCTAGACAGGGAACATCCTCAACCCTAAAGGAAAATAGTTTTGTTGTGAGAGGACCAAAACTGTTTAACCAGCTGCCCAAAGAACTAAGGAACACGAGTGGTTTGCGGTGGACATCTTCAAAACAAGATTAGACGCCTGGCTCAGAACAATCCCAGGTGAACCGGGCACTGCCAACCCTACTTTACAGGAATGATAGACGCTGGATCATCCATTAATGAAGTTGCTGAATGTTTCGATGTTCCGAAAAAAAAGTACAGCACTGGGTTGCACACTATCAAACTGGAAGAAATATTTCTACCAGTGTTGGGATAGTAAGAATTGTAAATTAATAAATATAAAATAATATAATTAATAATACATAAACGAAAAACATAAGTAATTAACAGAAATCTCATGTAGGTCTAAAATAAATTTAGAAAATGGACGTGACTTCTGGCACGTAAACAGCCAGATAAGTCTAAAAACGTTCATTCGTGTTTAGAAATAAATTAATGTTCCCCAATTGGGTATAAGTATACTAGTCATGTGATATAACGCCGTTTTCATCCAATTACGTCATTGAAAATAGATTAGTATTAAGATAGGACTTGAGATAAATATCAAAACAATTTAATCTTGTCAAATAGGTCAAATAAGTTAATTAAATAATATAAAACAGTTAGGAATTCGTGAAACTCGTAATATAATGTACTTCAAACTAATTGCAAGTTCCAGGATCAGACGGGAAAGGAACGTGAGATTATTTTCCCAATGCGAAGTGAAAACCCAAATTCTGATGTGGGAAAAAGGCAGAGCAGAGCAAATGAGGAAGTCAGCGACAGTCAAAGTGTGGAGAACATTTTGTCATAGAGAATGGTCGTACAACGTCCATCAGAAGTTTGCATTTTCCTCCCTTGTCACTTTCATTTTAATAGTTCCATCGAGCCCGTGGGAAATGGGGGTCACGTTTCGAAGTGAACTTAGGCCAGTAAACTCAATACAATTCTCGCCTAGAACCTACTGGGAAGGGAAATTTTCTTCAGGCCCTAAGCTTATTCTTCTCCCGCGCTAGGCCATATTATTCATTTCCCTGGACCTATTTGAATTCCGACCAAGACCTATTCTCCTTCATTAATTAATTACACCGGTCTGCATGAAAATCGATTTCTTTATTTTGAGTTGTGATTCTGAAGCAGTTCGCTGCGCTGAATTTAAAAATGCTACCAGTTTTTTTCTATCACTCACACTTTTAAAGTTATTAGCAAAACAATTTTGGGGCGTTTTGTAATTTTTTGCCTTTTTTATCTTTAATTAATTTCGTTTTTTCATATTTTTCAGATAGATAATTCTAACATTACGTCTTTAAAATTTTAATAATGGCTTCTAGAGGATGTACCCATAGTCCAGACATATTTTGTTATATTTGTAGTCGGTATGTTGTAAAACAAAGGACAAATGTAACGACCTTCATTAAGAGAGCTTATCATGTTTATTTTGGAATTAAATTAGGAGATCAAGACAAAAGTTGGGCTCCACACAAGGTTTGTCTTACTTGTGTTGCGGCACTAAGGAATTGGAGCAAAGGTAAAAAGAAAAGGTTGCCATTTGGGATCCCTATGGTATGGCGCGAGCCTAGAAACCATACCGACGACTGCTACTTCTGTTCTTGCAATGTTAAAGGTTATAATGCAAAGAATAAAGAGAGCCTTCAATACCCAAGTCTTCCATCTGCAATAAGGCCGGTACCCCATGGTCCAGAAGTTCCTATTCCCCGCCCACCCGAGAGTCTGGATTAATACAATTCAGATTCTGATTCAGCTCCAAATCCAGACAATGATGACGTTTATGAACAGCCAACAGCTGACCGAGATCCTAAACCATTAACCCAAGCCGAACTAAATGACTTAGTCAGGGATTTGAATCTGCCTAAGGACTCTGCAGAACTTTTGGGGTCTAGATTGCAGGAGAACAATTTATTGGCATCCGACACGTACTTCGCTTGGTACAGAAATCGTGAGAAAGACTTCGTGCCTTTTTTCGAAGAAGATGGTCCCTTGGTATTTTGCAAGGACATCACAGGATTAGTGTGCAAGCTAGGCATCGAATACCAAACCAGTGACTGGAGGTTGTTTATAGATTCCTCTAAAACCAGTCTAAAAGGAGTGTTACTGCACAACGGTAACAAATATGCATCAATCCCAGTGGCCCATTCTACTCATTTAAAAGAGACCTATGATAACATGAAACTGCTTCTGGAAAAATTTCAGTATCAAAATCACAGATGGATATTGTGTGGGGATCTCAAAGTCCTTTGCATGTTACTTGGGCAGCAATCAGGATACACTAAGATGCCATGTTTCATCTGCGAATGGGATAGTCGAGCACGTGACCACCACTGGAAGAGGAAAACTTGGCCTCCTACAAAGAATCTTACCCCAGGATCAAAGAACATTTTACATGAACATCTAGTTGAACCAAATAAAATCCTCCTACCACCCTTGCACATTAAGTTAGACTTGATGAAGCAGTATGTCAAAGCATTGAATAGAGAAGGTGAGTTTTTCAAGTACATTTGTTCAAAATATCCAAAGATTAGCTAGGAGAAAATAAAGGAAGGTGTTTTTATAGGTTAGGTCCTCAGATTAGAAAGTTATTGACAGACGATCATTTCCTGAACACAATGACCAATAAAGAAAAAGAAGCATGGCTTGGTTTCAAAGATGTTGAAAACTTCTTGGGAAACTACAAAAGCCAAAATTACGAAAGACTGGTGGAAAATATGCTTAAAAAGTTTTGCGCCCTAACCTAAACCTTAACCTAAGAAGGAGAGAGGGGTGTTCGCCTGGCTCCAGCCAGACGCATAATGAGAGTTCATCCGAGCGCCAGCTGTCTTATAAGGTCCTAATCAGCCAGTTGGCTTAGAAGGCATAAATGGCCTATATATATTAATAACCTTCGAACGAATTAAAAGCACACATACACTCCCCGACTATACGCCCATAAAGCCCCTATTATCACACACACACACATATATATATATATATATATATATATATATATATATATAAATAGATGCATGCAAAGCCCCAATAGCAAAACATATACGAGCACAACCACCACACAAAAAAAACACCACATCAATACCAACCGTCTAAATATAGACTTCTAGGAGCTCATCCCATCAACAGCTCATGGTGAGATGAAGGCTACAACCAATCGTCTAAGTATAGACTTTTAGGAGGTCATCCCATCAACACCACGTAACCGATATGAGGGCTACAAGCAAGCGTTGAAACTTAGACGATTGTTGATGAAGCAGTATTACACAACCCCCTCCACAGCACCACAACCATCACCACCGCTTTACTTACCAGCCACTGATAGACCAACAAGTTCTCTAAATATGACGCAATAGACAAAGCTATTAAACATAAACAAATACGTTTATGGGACCAAGAGGTAGACCGAAAACGTCTCAAGAAAAGACAACGCCAATAGTTTCTCGATTGAGCTTCTAATGGTGGTGGAACACCACGAAGCCAATTTGACATTTGGTAGGCGATCTTTTAAACAAAAAATCGAATAAAATAAACTAAGTTTAATACAAAAAACAAATTTTCGCCATAATACACAATTTTATCCTTAAACTATAACATAAAAAGCATTAATAGGATTTTTAAAACAAAATAGAAATTAAATTAGGGGTAACTTATTAATTTTTCCTCTTTTATCCAATTATTGAGTTTCATTATAAATTTATCTTCAAGACACCTATATATCTTGAAACCTTATTACAAAAAATATTAATATAACTATTATATTTCGGGGTAACTTATTCATTTTCATCTTTTATCCAATTATTTTCTTTCAGTATAAATTTATCTTTAAGATACAAATAAGCACACCGGACAAAAAATTAGTCACCCCTAATAGCACCGATAGTAGGAAGTTCAAGGTCACATAGAGGGCGCTGATGTAGCATTGGTAAGTGACAAGTAGCGGTGACGTAGTACACAGGATCAGATCTGTTTCGTGAGGTGGTGAAGAACAAAGTGTGTGTTGGATATAGTCTTCAAAATGGGTCGTGAGGCAGACGTTACTCAGTGGCAAAAAGGAGCCATCGTGTTTGGCAGAGCCCACGGACACAAAATGTCTGAAGTAGCCCAATTTGTTGGTGTGTCAACGCGTACTGTCCAGCGAGTTTACAAATAGTGGTGTAGTTCGCAATCAACTGACAATCGACGGCGTAACTGTGGCCGGAAAACAATTCTCGACAATAGGGGCTGCCGCCATGTTTCTCGTCTAGTAACTGCAAATCGTTTTCAAACCAGAGAACAATTGCTCCAAGAAACCAATGAGGTTCTCCAGCGACCAATTTCCGAACGGACATTGCGACGAGAACTGCATGCGATGGACATCTGGAGCAGGGTACCACGGAAGAGGCCGCTGTTAACAGCAAGTCACAAATTGGCACGTTATAAATTGGCTCAGAGGCACAAAAACTGGACTGCGGCAGATTGGAAACGTGTAATTTGGTCCTATGAGTCCCGTTTTTGTTTGTTTTCCAATGATGGGAGGCGACGAGTACATCGCAGGTCCAATGAAGCCTATAATCCTGAATGCGTCGAAGGTGTTGTTCAGGCTGGAAACAGAAAATGAAGCGCAGGAATAGACACCCACGGACTCTGGCGGAACTTCGGGACCGGCTGATGAACGAGTGGCAGCAAATCGATGTTCAGTACATGCACAACCTCGTAGAGTCTCTGCCTCGCCGGATTCGTGCGGTTATCAAGGCCAGAGGCGCCGTCACACGTTATTAGGTACATTCTGAGAGGGGTGACTAATTTTTTGTCCGGTGTGCTTATATCTTTAAACCTTATTACAAAAAATATTAATATAACTTTATAATAAAACTAGATTCTATTTCGGGGTAACTTAGTCATTTTCTTCTTTTGGCCAACTATTTTGTTTCAATATAAATTTGTCTTTCAGATACAAATATATCTTTAAACCTTATTACAAAAAAATATTAATATAACTTTATATTAAAAATAGATTGTATTTCGGGATAACTATTTCATTTCTCGTCTTTTGTCCAAATAGATTGTTCTAATATAAATTTATCTTTAAGGCACAAACATATATATATATATATATATATATATATATATATATATATATATATAATTGATAACTAATATTGTTTTTCGCTCTTGAAGGACGCAACGGTTCGATGGAATTTAGATTGCGGCAGATCAGCGCCTGGTCAATTTGCTTGACACCTCAGGAAAACAAATTTTATTTTCCAAACAAAACTTCTCTCTCTCTCTCTCTCTCTCTCTCTCTCTCTCTCTCTCTCTCTCTCTACACGAGGCGAAAGCGTTCTAGACTTAGTATTCACGACCGAAGACAACCTCGTCACTGGCCTCACCGTTGACGAATCATTGGGCGGGAGTGATCACGGTCTTATTAGGTTCCGTGTGTGCGTCCCTCGGGTGAAGCGTAGTAACTCGAGAGGCAGTAAGCTCGATCTCCGGCGGGCGAACTTTGTTAGCCTCAGGGATAGCGTAGGAGAGATGGGGTTAGAGGTTGGCGGCGATGTTGAGGGAGTGTGGAGTGCATTCCGGGACGAGTTTATGGTGCTGCAGTCTGCTGCCATACCCTCAAAACCGGTCACCCCTGCATCAACGCAGCCTAAGTGGTTCAATCGTGACATCGCTTCGGCTATCCGAAATAGGAAAGTAGCGTATAGGAGGGCGAAGGCCAATCGTTCCCACGAGAACACTGAAGCGTATGTCCGCCTGTGTAGGGAAGTGAAGGCGAAGGTTAGGCTAGCGAAACGTAACGAAGAACTACGGGTGGCAAGCCTCTGCAAGGGGAACCCTAAGGAATTCTTCAGTTATGTTAATGTGCTTAATGAGTATTTTGCGGGAGTGTTCACCAGGGAGGATACCCGCGTCATCCCCGAGCCAGGCGTGAAGCACGAAGGTTCTGGCCTGGATAGTGTTAGATGTACCGCGACAGTCGATGCCGATAGAATAGACAAACTGAGCGCGTTTAAGGCTCCTGCGCCAGACCAGTTTCTCCCCAGAGTGTTGCGAGAAGTGCGCGACCAGGTGGCTCCCCACCTGGCTACAGTCTTCAACAAATCGTTGGAGATGGGCCAGGTGCCTGGTGATTGGAGGGAAGCCAACGTGACCCCTAACTTTAAGAAAGGGGCTCACGAAAGTCCAGGGAACTATCGTCCCATTAGTCTCACTTCAGTTGTAGGTAAATTATTAGAAGGGATAATAGCTGATAGGATCGTTGACCATCTGGATTCCTACAAGCTGCTTGGGGACTCCCAACATGGGTTTAGACGGCATAGGTCGTGTCTCACCAACTTGTTCGAGTTTTTCCACGTCATGTTGAGTGAGTACGATAAGAGTAGGGCTATTGATATACTTTATCTCGACTTTCAGAAAGCCTTTGATAAGGTACCTCACCGCCGGCTAACGGCGAAAGTGCGCGCGCTGGGTATCGGTGGGGAAATAGGTAGGTGGATTGAAAACTGGCTGAGGAATAGGCGGCAGAGGGTGGTAATTAAAGGGGCTAGATCGGGTTGGGCCTCGGTCACTAGTGGGGTTCCTCAGGGTTCCGTTTTGGGGCCGCTGTTGTTTATCATTTACATAAATGATATCGACGGTGGCATCGTCAGTCGGATCGCCAAATTCGCTGATGACACCAAGCTTGGGGCCAATGTTGGGACGCCCGAAGCGATCGATGAACTGCGTGCGGACCTAGGTAGGATAGGAGAGTGGTCCGAAAAATGGCAAATGCCGTTTAACTTGGGTAAATGCAAAGTGATGCACATTGGTTACTCCAATCCCAAGTCGGACTACTCGATGCTGGGTAGTAATATCGAGGTGACTGATTTAGAAAAGGACTTGGGTGTGCTAATTAGCAGCGACCTTAAATTTACGAAACAGTGTGTAGAGGTGGAAAAGAAAGCCCAGAAACTATTGGGTTATATCAGGAGGCAATTTCAGTTTCGGAACAAGGAGATTGTGCTCTGACTGTACAATTCCCTTGTTCGGCCGCACCTGGAGTATGCTGTGCAGTTCTGGTCGCCCACCCTCAGGAAAGATATTGAGAGGCTGGAGCGAGTGCAGGCGAGGGCCACAAAGTTAATCCCTTCCGTTAGGCATATGGGCTACAATCGACGGTTACGCGCCCTGAACTTGTTTTCGCTTGAAACTCGGAGGCTGCGAGGTCAACTGATCGAGGTTTTCAAGCTCTTACGCGGGTTCAACGATGTCGATTTTAGAAGTATGTTTAGTTTAAATGATAACCCAACTCGCAACAATGGTTGGAAGTTGAATTTGAAACGGTTTAGGACTAGTGTGTGTGGGAATTACTTTACGTATAAGATCTGTGACACATGGAACAGGTT
Source organism: Bathynomus jamesi (assembly GCA_023014485.1). NCBI lineage: Eukaryota > Metazoa > Arthropoda > Malacostraca > Isopoda > Cirolanidae > Bathynomus > Bathynomus jamesi. The sequence goes on from JAJOZX010000491.1 coordinate 85,242, forward strand.
ACCTTCGGAAGTTGTGAACAGTTCCTCTGTGGATCAGTTCAAGAAAAGGTTAGACCAAATTTTGCACACTATTTGAGTGTGTAGAAAATTTTCCGTGGCACCCGTTGACATTGGTACTTCCTCGGTATGGGCCGCAAGGCCTTTTGAGGTACTTCTTTTCCTTGTAACTCCTTGTAACTCTACGAAACTGTTTCATTTCTGAAAGAAATCTATGGAATGTATAAGTTATATTTGAAACTCCCCCAGAATTAGCGGCTCGTCCAATCACAACTCAATGGGCGGAGCCTGAGAACGAGTCCAGGATCTCTGGTTGGCGGAAAACCTCGCTCTCACACAGAAAACTCGCGAGTCGAATATTGGGGGTGGTTACAATTTGGATCACGTATATAAGGAGGCATTTTCAGCCGGAATCCACAACAGTCGTTTTTATCTACGTGTAACCACACACTCTCTCGTCATGGACACTTCCAGTCAGTCACAAGAGCTTTAATGCTCCACGCAATTGTTTGAAGACGGAGACCTCTGTGCAGGGGCAGCGCTCGTAATTTACGGAGAGGCTGACCGGAACGCCCTACTTTCAACGCAAACCATTGCAGAAATTTGTGACGGGTAGAAAGAGGACATTGAAATGTAAGTAATTAATTTAATTTGTGATTCATTCACGGTTTATATATATATATATATCGTTTCATTCAGTGCAAGTGTTATAAAAATTGATAAATTCCTTTCCACACTGGCAGACGATGCGCAGCACACCCAGCTAATTTTCCTTTTGAGCCCAGTTAGGCTAGCTGCTTTGTTTATTTGCTCTTTCATGGCTATTTCGTCATGTACAAACACACACAAAAAAAAAAATAAAAATAAAAAAAAAATATATATATATATATATATATATATATATATAGTGTGTGGATGTGATAATACATTTTCAACTCATTACATTTTGTTGTAAAATGTTTCAGAGCGGGTATCCTCAATTATAGATTAGTTTGCATTAGTAGTGAGCTAGGCAGGGGTTCGATGCGCAGCATACCCAGCTCATCTGCCTTTTGAGCCCAGTTAAGCTAGTTGCATGTTGTTTATTATATGATCCGTGTACCCTATCCTACATTTTCTCTTATTGTAACTCTCCCCTCCCATATATACATCGCGGTGTACTGACATGTAATTGCATGTTTACTACAGGATACTGTGCTAGGCTTTCTGTAATTAATATATTCTATTAAGTATTTAGAGAGTGAATTTCATTTATCAAATATTTACGTTTAATAAATTTATAGAAAGTTCTACCGGTAGGGTTTTAGAATTACTAAAACTTTAAAGAATTCCAACGGTCCTGGGCTCGAGACCCTGTGATGGTACACATTTCGTAGTATGCACAGTTAGGATAAAAGTATTTCCAGCGCTGTAAATTAGTGTACTTGTAAAGCCTTGCAGCTCTCTCTCTCTCTCTCTCTCTCTCTCTCTCTCTCTCTCTCTCTCTCTCTCTCTCTCTTCATATATATATATATATATATATATATATATATATATATATATATACAGGGTGTTTCAGGAGGAAAGGTCAATACTTCGGGAGGTGATAGTATCGGTCATTGTGAGAAAAAAGTTCATATGAACATGTGTCTAATTCTCAATGGTTACGGAGATAGAGCTGCTTGAATCTACAAATACAAAAGCGTTGTTAATGGTAATCAAGAGAAACCAATTACTGTTTCTAACATTTAATGTTTAACCCTCCGTTAGTGCAGTGGGGTGTTACACACCCCAGGTGTTATTTCCTTTGAGTTATCTTAAGTCTGGCAGCAGTGATACTGCCACCTTCCCATGTAATTTCCTAGGAACCTTCACTAAATTGATACATCAGCGTGCTCAGTCTCCTGTTGGCCACAAAGGAGAGCAGACGTACAGTGATTGCTCCTTGGGGTGCAGCACACCCCACCGCACCATTCTCATAGGTAACTTTCGTCAAGTTTTTTTTTACTTTACTAAGTTGTTTATTGCAAAGCTCAATTATGTTATACACAACATAATGTATATTTCTGTTTTGGTACTTTGTTTGTAATAGGTGGTTTTGAAGCCTTTTTATTTATAGTGACTATCCTTTTGTTTCAGCATCACAATGGACGACGAGAAGCGAATGGAGAGGTTGAGAAAAATGGTACAATAAGAGCTAGATAAGGAAGATGATGATGATGGTGGATTACTTATTGAGGAATTGGACGAAGAGGAGTCAGAAGACGAAGAGATAGTGAGTGAAGAAGCAAGAGTGGATGATGAAGAAGAGGAAGAACAAAGCATGGATGAAGGAGAAGAGGATGAGAAAGCAAATAAAGAAGTAACATATCGTGAAGAAACAGAAAATGAAGAAGAGGAAGGGACAAGAGGCAAACAGTATATCAGCAAAAATCAAACTGTATGGAACGCAACTCCGCCAACTCTCCCAAGGCGCATACGTGCACATAACATAGTAACCGGTACACCTGGACCAAGAGAAAATGCACGAGATGTGCGTTCTGTAGGTGAGTGCTGGTCTCTGTTTTTTACTCAAGATCTTTTGAATGAATTAATAAAATACACAAATATCTATATTGATACAAAACAAGGAAAATATAAAGAGAAACGTCGAACCAAACATACCAATGAAGCGGAGATGAAAGCTGTAATTGGATCGCTGTATCTATTAGGAGTTTTTAGAGCTAACCGAATGAATATGGATGATGTTTGGGCAACTGATGGAACAGGAAGAGATTTTTTGGCAACTATGTCTCTGCAGCGCTTTCGTTTCCTGCTTCTTTGTTTGAGATTTGATGACATCCACACTCGGACTGAAAGGAGGGCAGAGGACAAGTTTGCAGCCTCTAGAAAGTTCTTTGAGACATTTGTTGATAACTGTAAATCCAATTACACTGTCTCTGAATATGTGACCATAGATGAAATGCTGGCTGCCTTTACAGGTAACTGTCCATTTCGCCAATACATGCCAAGTAAGCCAGCTAAATATGGCATCAAAATATTTGTGGTGGCTGATGCTAAAACCTATTACGTGTCAAACATGGAAGTCTACTTGGGGATTCAACCAGAATCAACCAACTCGGCGGCATCAGTCGTAAGGCGAGTGGTTCATCATCTCAGTGGATCTGGGAGAAACATTACAATGGACAACTGGTTTACCAGCTATGGTCTAGCAGTCGACCTCTTGAAGAATCATAAACTGACATCAGTTGGCACTTTGAGGAAAAACGAGAGAGAAATTCCTCCAGGGTTTGTTGCCATTAGAGGTAGGGAAGAGTACACAAGTTTGTTTGGCTTCCAGAAAGATGTCACACTAAACTCATATATGTGCAAGAAGCGTAAATGTGTGGTACTTCTCAGCACAATGCATCATGATGCTGCAATTGATGCAGACACTAAAGAAAAAAGAAAACCAGAGATCATCACCTTTTACAACAGTACTAAGGGTGGGGTGGACACCGTCGATCAGCTGTGTTCCATCTACAACGTCTCCCGAAATACTCGACGCTGGCCTCTTACAGTTTTTTATACTATACTCAATGTTGCAGGAATAAATGCATTCATGGCCAACTCTCAAACAACCATCAGGCGCCGACATTTTCTGAAGATATTAGGAAAGAAGTTGATTGAAGACGACATCAACCAGCGAAAGACAACAAAGGGTTTGAGAAGAGACTTGAAGAGGAGGATCCATCGCGTGTCACCATCTGGTACATCTGGGGAAGTACCTCCAAAACGCCGTCGTGAAGGCTCCCAACAAAGATGCGCATTGTGCCCCAGGTCAAAGGATCGCAAAACAAAATGTAGCTGTAAGAAGTGTTGTACACCCATCTGCATGGATCACTCTATCATGCTTTGTGTTGACTGCTCTGGTGAGGGTGATGAGGATGAGAATGCAAGCAGTGATGATGAGTAAGTTTACACTGGGGTTACCCAATAACATATAAACTTATTTTGTAAGGCTTTCTTTTCTGTTTACCAGTAAGTACATGCAGTGGCGGTCCTAGCTTACATGACGCCCTGGGCGAACCTCACCTTCAGCGCCCCCCCCCCCCTGCTCGCCAACACACACACATTCGAATCCCCCCAAAATAAAGGACAGACATAACTCTTTCACAAAATAACTTTTTATTGGACTAATTTGTTGGAACTTCAGAACCAAAACAAAGACTCAAATTTCTGAATTTTACAAATCCTTCATCACGTAAATAGAATAACTCACTTAAGAGAATGTAATTATGATACTATGAACAGGAAAAATACAAATTAAATTGCACAACTGCCATAAATAAACTATTTTTATTTATTTCTTTATTTATTTATTCTTATTTTTATTTTTATTTTTTTTGCAGGCGCTCATGCCGCCCCTCCACAAATGCCGCCCTGTGCGGCTGCCCATATTGCCCATATGAGGAACCGCCACTGAGTACATGAACATTATCATTTTAGAATAAATACTTGAATAAAGTTTTTTGTATTGTAAAGTGAGTTTCTATGGCAAATAATGCATTAAAATGTCAATTGAGAAATAAAATGAACAAAAAAACATGTTAACCAATTAAAAAAAACATGATAATAAGAAAAAAAAGGCTGGGGTGGATCACACCCCACTGCACTAACGGTGATGAAAACCCCACCGCACCAACGGAGGGTTAAACAGTGGCATTTTGAATGGTATCAGATACAGAAATGACAAATTTGTTACAGTTTACAATACGTTTTCGAAAATCCCACCGTCCTTTGCAACTCGTGTGCGAAGATCGCGTGTTGTTCGTCTGAATTGATCTTGACGTTCCTTTATGCGGGCAGCAGCATCCAAAATGCGCGCGAGCAATTCGTCTCGTGTATCCACCTTTCTTTTGTAAACTTGACTTTTTATCCACCCCCACAAACAATAATCTAACGGAGAGAGGTCTGGAGACCTTGGTGGCATTGAATGGGACCACCGCGGCCGATCTATCTACCAGGGAAAGTTTGATTTAGGTATTGCATCACCAGACGGGTAAACTGTGGAGGAGCTCCGTCATGCTGAAAGTACATACGAGCGCGTGTAGCCAAAGGAACATCCTCCAATAGTCCTGGCAATTCATTTTGCAGAAATTCTAGGTAACTTTGTCCTGTAAGACGATTCTCTAAAGTAACAGGGCCAATCAGCTGGTTATCGATTATACCGCACCACACATTGGCAGAGAAGCGATGTTGAAAATTTGTTTCCACAATGGCATTTGGATTTTCGTTTGACCCCCGATGAGAGTTACGAGTGTTGTTGATACCGTCACGGGTGAAAGTAGCTTCATCGGTGAACAGTATTAATCGAAGCAATCGGCGATTAGCATTTACCCAATGACAAAATTCCAGTAGCATGGCAGCGTCTCCTGGTTGAAGGTGTTGTACACGCTGTACATGATATGGATGCAAGCCTTCCTCACGTAATGTTCGCCATACTCTTGTGTGTGGTACACCGAGACGTGTAGAAATTCTTCGTGAGCTCGTAGTAGGACTACGCTCTACCAACTGAGGAATGTTTTCCACTTCATCCACATCTTGTTGACCTTCACGTTCAGATGAAACATGAGCGCTGGGAAGTGTACCAATCTCACGCAATGTGTTGAAAACCCTGGTAAACACTCTTCGACCCGGAATTCTGCAGTTCGGAAACCGTCGACGGTATTTTGCAACAGCAGCTGTTGCACTTCCATCGCAAAAACCGTAGACATACACCATATTTGCATATTCGACATGTGTGAAGGTGTGTGGCATTCTTAAAACTGCTTCAAACACCAAACAATGTCACTCACAACAGTCAGCTGTCGATTGGCTTATGTTACATGCTTACATTACAGTTTACATGGTTTAAGGTTATAGGGGAGGGAAGGGGGAGGAAGAGCTGCGTGCGCATCAGATTCAAACAGCTCTATCTCCGTAACCATTCAGAATTACACACATGTTCATATGAACTTTTTTTCTCACAATGACTGATACTATCACCTCCCGAAGTATTGACCTTTCCAGCTGAAACACCCTGTATTATATATATATATATATATATTATATATATATAATATATTCCTCTTGGTGGATTATTGTGAAAAACAACAGGTTTTTAATTATTGTCCATTCTTTGTCTCCTTTGTGGTTATTTCGGCATATATATATATATATATATATATATATATATATATATATATATATATATATATATATATATATATATATATATATATATGCCGAAATAACCACAAATAACCATATATACAGGGTGTTTGGAAACTTTCTGTACAAATTGTAATGGGGATAGGCAACACCAAGACAAACCCTTTTCGTCTATAAGTGTATGTCCGCTGACGTCACCATTCGGCGCGAGAGGGCGCCGCTGCAATTGGCTAAAAGGTGAAGTGGGCTAGACTCGCGCTTGCCGCGGGCATTCTTAAATCGGACGTAGTACGCATAACATGGAGCGCTTCACGACTGCTGAGATGGCTGACATGCATATGGTGTATGGGGCTGCCAATGGAAACGGAAGAGCTGCTGTGAGGTTGTACCGACAGCGCTTCCCAAACAGACGTGTGCCAAACCACCAAACGTTTGTGCATTTGCATCGGCGACTGCGAGAAACTGGAACATTCCATGCAAACATGCATGACACTGGTCGGGAGAGAAAAGTGCGCACTCCTGACGTCGAGTCGGGCAGGCAGCAGGTACGGCCAATCAACTTGCCATGGACGATACCCGCCCAAACATTGACGGCGAACCGTTCTTGATGAGCATGCACCCGTGTAGCATGTGGATTTGCGTGCGCCCACACGTGAGAATTGTGCATGTTAAACACACCCTCACGTGTGAAACAGGCCTCATCTGAGAACAGCACATAAGCCGGAAAATTAGGCTGCACCGCTGTCTGCTGCAGAAACCAGCGTGCGAATTCCACACGAAGAGGGTAATCCCGAGGTTGTAATGCCTGGACTCTCTGACGATGAAACGGATGTAACTGCTGCTCGTGCAACACTCTCCAGACCAGGTCGTGGTTCACACCGAGGATACGTGCAACACCTCGCGTGCTTGCGCTTGGATTGTCCTCAAATCGCCGTAGGATTTCTTCTTCCATGTCAGGAGTGCGCACGTTTCTCTCCCGACCAGTGTCATGCATGTTTGCATGGAATGTTCCAGTTTCTCGCAGTCGCCGATGCAAATGCGCAAACGTTTGGTGGTTTGGCACACGTCTGTTGGGAAGCGCTGTCGGTACAACCTCACAGCAGCTCTTCCGTTTCCATTGGCAGCCTCATACACCATATGCATGTCAGCCATCTCAGCAGTCGTGAAGCGCTCCATGTTACGCGTACTACGTCCGATTTAAGAATGCCCGCGGCAAGCGCGAGTCTAGCCCACTTCACCTTTTAGCCAATTGCAGCGGCGCCCTCTCGCGCCGAATGGTGACGTCAGCGAACATACACTTATAGACGAAAAGGGTTTGTCTTGGTGTTGCCTATCCCCCATTATATTTTGTACAGAAAGTTTTCAAACACCCTGTATATATATATATATATATATATATATATATATATAGTGTGATTGTGATAATACATTTCTACTCCTCACATTTTGTTGTAAATGTTTCATAGCAGTATCTTCAATTATAGATTAGTTTGCACTAGTTTGCTAGGCTTTCTGAATACAATTCAATTTATGAAAAAATTAGAAATTAATTAAAAAAGATTCATTATGAACTAATCAAGTTAATTTCTCCTTAAAGGACCGATGCGGAACTCGATCGTGTTATAGCTACTTTTCGCGAGAGCTTTGAAGAAAAGTAAATAGTCGACGGCGATTTGAGGTTTTTACTGCGCAGCCAACCCAGTGACCTGAATGCGGAGGTCGAGTTATTGGCTCACATCCGGTCCAACGAATACCAGGTTATCGAGGAACTAATGTAAGAGTTTTTTTTGGTTAAGAACAAGACACGTTGTATTTTCATTCAATTTATTAAATGGTAGAAATCATGTTTTAGTACAATTTAGCTTCTAGAACTAGCGTCCATTAAATAAGACTAACATTAATGGAGACAATTTACACAATATGGTTACAATTATATATACACGCGTAAAACTTTACACAATACAGCGAGTGCACACAAATGGGAACTTTTTTTTATCTATCTGCATACCAATTCATCATTCATCTCAGTGTCACACAAATCGAATAATTTTAAAAAAATTTATAAATCCCTTCCCACGTGACAACAGGGTCACTCCAGGACTGAGTGCCGAGTGAATCAAAATAGAATAGAATAGAATAGAATAACCTTTATTAATAATAATAAAATAAATAATTTTTTCAATTTACAATGACATGAATAATTGTGAAGCTCCACTATTTATTTTATTTAATTTGGCCCTTAAGCTTTAGGCTTTACTGGGCTTTTATTAAAAATAAGCAGCTAGTTGTTATAAATTTATAATAAATAAATAAGTAAATAAGTATTAATAATAGTTAAAACATGTATTACAATATTAAACAATATTAGTGGACATTAATCCTAGATTTTTGTTAGTATGCCATTATTAATCGGGATTTCAACTTGGTTTTAAACAAATTTACATTCACAATATTTTTTATATCGGCATGCAAGTCATTCCATAGTTTCAATCCAATGAAAATGGGTAGTTTCTGAGATGAAGACAATCTAAATTGAGGTATGACAAGCTTTGATCCATTTCTGGTCTGATACGAGTGGATTTCTTGATGAGTTACAAAATATCTATTTACCCATTGCAAATTAATGATTTTGTTCTTACACTTGTAAATAAAAATAAAACGTACATTTTTCAATAATAAATGCTTTGAACTCCAGAAGTCAATTGGCACTTGCAGGAAAATGAGAATCTGTGAATGTGGTATGTTTCATATGATGGATAATTGGGGGAAATTCACGCATAAATGTGATGAAATTCACTGTTCTACATGCCATGAGAAATATAACGCGGATGGTGTAAAGCATGTATGTTATATGAAAGATGCTAAGCCTAAAATAAACCCTGTATAACCGTGTACTACGATATAGAAACTTACACAAACCCTGAAACTAAAGAGGTTATTCCACATCTACTCGTAAGCCAGACTATCTGCGATGAGTGCATGGATGTCGAGTGTGATGAGTGTCATAAATGTGGTAAACGGACAAACGTTTTTAAAAAGATTGTTCACGACAGCCCTGTGAAACTCTTTGTATCCTATATTGTCAAATTAGCGGACAAGTTTAAAAAAATGACCGTGTATATTCTTGCCCATAACGGGGTAAAATTTGATACACAGTTCCTTTATAAGGAATTGCTTGAACACGAGTCATCGGACATATTTACAGCTGATCCCTTGAAAAGAGGCAACAAACTAATACAGATGCAGATAAGAGGTAATGTACAGTTTAAAGATACCCTGCTGTTCACACCTTGTAAATTAACAAGGCTACCCAAGGTCATGGGCGTAGCCGCTGAAGTTTCAAAAGGATATTTCCCTTACACATTCCTCACTAAAGACACTTTAAATTACGTAGGACTGCCTCCCCCCAAACATTACTTTAACTACACCAACATGAGTAATAGTGAGCGTGAAGATTTTGACCGCTACTACAACAGTTTTAATGAAACTAGTCCATACAATATAGCTGATGGATGTGAGCGTTATTGCGTGAATGGTGTGCGCGTGCTTAGAGTATGTTTCCAGGCCTTTAGAAGGATATACATAGCACGTTTCAAATGCGATCCGCTGCAAGTTGCAACCACGATCGCCTCATTATGTTTTACGGTGTTCAAGAATATCTTCATCCCTAAAGAAACCTTAGCCGTCATTCACAGGAACAATCCCAGCAGTTATGGGCACAAGGCTATTTACTGGCTCATACACATACAGCATCAGACCGGGGTATACATAAAACACGCCCGCAGCACGGGAGAAGTACCCATTAAGGTCAATGGTCGTGTTTTTAAGGTTGATGGTCTAAGTGAGGATCCAACCACTGGTGAGAAGACTGTGTACTCCTTTAATGGCTGGTGGTGGCATGGATGCCCACGCCCTGAGTGTGCCGTCACAGGGGACCTCCATGGAAGATCCCCCGTCGACAGCCTCGCATAGTCCCGTAATCGCGATCAACTTATAGGCTCCCAGTTCACTCACAAGATCGTGTGGGAGCATGAGTATGATACACGGATGGAAACTGATGGCCAGTACCTTGAAGAAATAAGGGCCATCAAACGTTCAATGGTGTTGGATCCTCTCAAATGCTGTGACAACTTGTTTGGAGGGCGTACAAACTCATTCAAGCTATACTTTCTGCCTACGGAGGGCGTGAAACTCCAACACTACGACTTCTGTTCTTTATATCCCTACGTGATGAAGAACAATCCGTACCCCGTAGTTGCGCCTGAAAAACTAGTGGGCCTCGCCTTTCAACCATCGAGGAGTTTTCAGCTATGAGTGAACGCTACTTTGGACTCTCTTTCGTAGACGTGCTACCCCCTCGCGATTTCTGGATGCTGATCTTACACGTCGTTATAGATCACAAATTCATGTTTCCCCTGTACGTGAAGTGCGCAAAGGAGAACAATGGGGATTGTAATCATACACCCAACCAGCGTAAGATCAGAGGTGTATATACAAGCCCTGAGTTATGGCCACAGAATATTGAAGATACATGAGGTGTGGAGGTTTCAGAAGCTACCCAACCTTTTCACGCCATATATAAACGCTTTTTTGAAGGATAAGGTAGAGGCATCAGGGTATCCGCGAGTTGATACCGAAGATGAAAAATCGGTGAAGGTATACATGTGAAGGTATACAGCTTGATCGTTCCCAAATTGTTAAGAATCCTGGCAAGCGCTTTAGTGCAAAGTTGTGTCTAAACAGTCTTTGGAGAAAATTTGCATAGAATTCTGGCAAAGGGAACGTTCATTTGGCACAAAGTTATAGTGAAGTCTGGGATTATGCCAACGCTCCCGATAAAGAGTTATGGAGATCGTGAATGTAGGTAATACTTACATAATAAAGTACAACATCACTGAACTGCCCACATATACCTCAGGGGTTACAAACATGCCTGTAGCTAGCTTCACAACGGCCTACGCCCGCATCAAGCTTTGGGGACTACTGCACTCTCTTGGGCGGAGGGTGCTGTACGCTGACACAAATAGCGTAATACTCACAGAGAGGGAAGGTGAATACATGCCTCCTATTGGGGAATTCCTCAGAGAGTTGACTGACGAGATCAAGGATGAGTATGGTGATGGTGCATACGCTGACTCCTTTGTATCAACAGGGCCAAAAACTTATGGGTACGGGTGAGGGTGGGAGAGGATATGAAATATATCGTGAAGGCTAAGGGTATCACGCTTAACTAGGCGAACCGACGAGTCGTTAACTTTGACTCGTTGAAGGATCTAGTTTACTTGGAAGATGAGGGCGAACAGCCACCACCAACTGACTGTAGGGACCCACAATTTTCAGGCGCAGAAACTGGGGGGCCTGAAGGAACTTAGGGGTACGAAGGTATGCCGTAACACCTATAAGAAACGGTACCAGGTGCCTGGTACCTATGATACCGTACCCTTTGGATACCTTAATCCTTGATTATATATATATATATATATATATATATATTATATATTATATATATTGTTAATATGTTTATTATTTCGTAATTTGTTTCAATTAGGGTTTCATTTTCTCCTTTGTGTGCGTGCGTATGTACAATCCTAAGCTCCGCCCAGTGTAAGCTCGGTCGTGACTCCTGCTACTACCTGGGCATATCTCTCCTGCGTGCTCAGTTGACCTCTGCAACCCTGGAGCTCAGACATGTATTTTCTCACGTAGACGAAAAATAGTGATGGCTACTTTTGATATTGCGTGTGCGACGTTTATGATGTGGTATTCGGTAAAGTCGGAAGATTTGGTGAATACTGAAAGACGACCTACCCCCCCCCTCTTGAGACTTTTAAGGCTATATTGAATCTCGCGAAGGAACAAGATGTTCAAACACTCTATGGATATTCTGGCGAGAGTATTGCCGGATTTCGCGGCAGAAACGATGTAATGGACTACGTTGTAGGGCTAAACTGTATAAAAGCGTACATATACCGTGAGGTGAAAGAAACAATGCGCACAGAAGAGAAGCAACGGATATGGATAATGGATCTTGTTGATGAGTGGTCTGACAGGCGGTATTATGTCATGCTGCATCATACTGAGTACGCGTACCCTGCGACTGAGAATGTAAACCTTGTCATCATGGACAAGCTAAAGTACTTTTACCACTACATTCATATATATCATGACGAGGTTCGCAGTGAGGTTATGGCTAAAGGCCTGTGTGAGTTTTTAATAGAGTTTAGAGACGAGTATCGATTGTTAAACAAAAAGGATACATACGGTCACATGTTTCTCTCAAATAGTGCACTGACTGTTAATGTGTGGAGAACGTCTAGTGCGCATAAAACATTAAAACTGAAATTACTCCATGTGTCAGAAAATTGCCCGGTATAGTGGTTACAAGTACTCGCATGATTCAAGCTATAACAGATCCGTACACGATTCAACAGCTTATGGTGTGACTCGCTCTCCCCGTCGAGCTGATCCGCCAACCCCGTGGCTCATAGTCATCTCAGAGCTTGAACCGACTGGATATTCACTCCTCGAATAAGATGGAACTTCCTTTGAGAAGCATTCTCAATGCCGCGTACGATGTGTCCGTGACGAAGTCATTGCGCGTGATCAGGCCTGAAAACGGTACCATTAACTATGTACTTGAAACGACTTGTAGACAAGCAAACTCTGGTAAACTTTATTTATTTAAGTGTTGAGGAGATGAATAGAGTCTTCGTGATAGTTGAGAAGTGGGGAGAGGACCGTTATAAAATACCTGCAGGTACAAGAAAAGAACAGATTAGTGATAGCCCCTCATGTGCCATTGTTTGTACGTTGTGTATAAATAGCGATCAGCCATGCATTGATATACGATTGATGTGGAAGAATGCGTCTGATAATAACGTCCTCGTCCCCACGCGAAACCGATTCATCCTCGACAGAATGTTTGAAATCGTCGGATTCCGCAAGCTGAAGCCTATATTAGACGCGCGTGTTACGGATATGATTTATTTTGATACGGTTCTTGAAAGTGCATACACCGCTCTGCTCGACGGGTTTATCGAATGAACAAGGCGAGAATGGTCTAGAGCTGGGTGCTTATTTAAAAGGTTTAGATTCTTCGAAATATCATGAACTTTGGTACAAAGGACTTGAGCGGTACAGGGCAGAGCTCGCCTACACTGTTCACCCTGAAGAATTGTCCCTCTATATAATGAGCAGCTGTCGTTATGAATTGGAAGATTATTTCAATTGCCGCTATGCGTTGTGAAGAAGAGTTCACGATTTTATAGCTTGGGTCGATAAGAAAAACCCTCGATTGGAAAAGAGTGTTTATAAACTTGTATTTAATAATGATGTGGTGGCTATCGATGACCTCTTTGTGCGTGCTTTTGATTGCATTCTATCCGTGTTTAAAGATAACTTGCCAACCGAATGTGAAGTGGGCACAAAAATAGTATTGAACGAAACGAAGGCCATTTACATCGAGTATATGTACCCCTATAACTTGAGCGGTGAAATAATGATAAAAATCGTATTTATTGCGTAGTGCAAAGCAATAATGATGTGACTATAGACTCGATTATGTGCGAGTTTAGTGTTTTAGTTAAGCGCAGTAGAACGAATATATTTTGATGTATATTTATTTTCAATATATTGAATTATTCAATATAATTGTGTGTATATATATATATATATATATATATATATATATATATATATATATAGTGTCCGGACAACTGTCCCCTGGACAACCGCTCCCCGGACAATTGCCCCCGACAACCGCCCCCCGGACAATTGCCCCCGTAGGACAATCGCCCCCCGGAATATTGCCCCCATAGGTAAATAAAAATTAAATAGAAATTAAATTTACGTTTAAAAAATGGCAAGCTAAAACAATATTTAACATTATTGCCAATTCTTGCTTAATTTTGCTTGTAGCCTGAAAAAAAATTATATTTAAAAAGTTGTCCGGGGGGCGGTTGTCGGGGGGCAATTGTCCGGGGGGCGGTTGTCCGGGGGCAGTTGTCCTAGCACCATATATGTATATATATTTTTTTTTTCCTGTCCTAATATGTTGATGATTATACTCCATCGTTTTGTATATTATTATATTTTATTTTCAATATATTTAATATTATTATTTTTTATCAATATATTTAATTATTTAATATAACTATAAAAATATATATTTCTCCTGTACTGTTATATTGATGGTTATCCTCCTATGTTTTGTATTATATTATTTTTTATTATATATATATATATATATTCCTTCTTTCGTATTTCTTATGCTATTATTATTTTTTATTTTATTTTTTGACCATCGTTTGTATAGGATTGTATATTTATTTTCCATATATTTCGTGAAATTGATTGCAATAATTCTTCTAAATAAACAGAATGGTGTAATGGTATTTTATTTAATTCTTTTGGTTGTATATATAAATGATATTATTATTTAATTATATGTACAACAAATGGCTGGTTAGGCCTTCTAAACTGACTGACGGATTTGTAAGCCAAATGTTAAGAATATTTGAATAGCGCAATCTGGCAGCTGAAAAGTGTTAGGTTTTATAGCTCGGAATTTTGAGTACTAATCGCGCGATATTATAGTTCCTCTTTATAAATCATTAGTTAGACCCCATTTGGAGTACGCGGTCCAATTTTGGAATCCGCATATGCGCAAAGATATAGACAAAATCGAAAGAGTTCAAAGACGAGCAACTAAGATGATTCCGTCGCTTAGGTCAAAGTCGTATGAGGATAGGCTTAAGGAGTTAAAATTGACTACACTTGAGACTAGGAGGCTAAGGGGTGATCTACCCAGGTTTTCAAAATTATGAATGAGTTCGATAACGTAGATAGAGATAGCTTTTTCGAAATATCTCAATATAATAGGGCTAGAAATAACGGGTGTAAATTGACAAGTAGAAGGTTCGAGAAAACAGTTGCCAAAAACTTTTTTACGCATAGAATAGTAAATAGCTGGAATAGTTTGCCGGTAGAAGTAATTAGTAGCACGTCTATAAACATGTTTAAAAATCGATTAGACGCATATGTTGATAGAGTGGGTATAGTTTAAGGTAGTAAAATTAAGGCTTTGTGGTGATAGATCCCACAGCTCAACACAAGTGTTGTGGGATATAGGTAGGCAGCATCTTGGGTTAGGGGATACTCTCTGTCCTTACACACCCCATTTAAAGAGATTCCTCTGCCGAGCGGTGCCCCCCATAGTACTGTGAGGTATTGAAAAACTCATGATCCTCACTTGCCCCGCAAACACCTTTAAATGGTAGACCCAAAATGGGTGCACACACATTTCTACATTACTGTACAGTCTTTACAGCCACACCTACACTTTTCCTCCTAAGTATATATATTGTAATGTATATGGTTGCAAATTGTGACTTGGTCCGCAATTGATATGGACCGTGACTTATTTTTGGTTGGCAAGGTACTGGTATTGATGGATACCGTAATGAAATTGACTGGATTCCTTGGATCTGATATATTTGCATGTCGGTTATAAATAGATATAGAGTGTAACATATTTGTGGATAGTAGTCTATTATGACTTCATCCTCTGGATCCAGAGATTGTATCTTTAGTTTTAAATTGAAAATTAAGTAGTTTTAAATTGATGATTATTTAGTTTTGTAAAAATTGGTCGTTGCCAATGTACAGGCAGTTTTTATATAGTGGAGCCACCTCGATGGGCCGAAGTGGCCCCTAGTGTGCCCACTGTAAAAATTTCTTATGTTCTTGTGGTTCGGAACTCACGTAAAATTATAGGTCCCCTCCGTCACCACGGAGAACATGCACAATACACAATTACGAACACAGTTAGGTACACCAGCGATGAGTGGATCCTAGAGTCTTTATTGGTCTGAAACATTATAACACTATAACATATACACCTGCCTTCTAGGTCTTCTACGTCAACTGGCGGAATAATGTCAACTGGCGGAAAGCCTACTGTCAAGAATATATGCTTTAATTAAATAGATAACGCAGTCTGACAACTCAACCCTAATAATGTACACCTGAACAAGCCATTTACGCCTTCAAAGTCAGATTAAGCCTTCTAAGCCAACTGGCAGATGAAGCAAACTGGCTGGTAAGGACCTTATAAGTAGGCTGACCATACGTACCGTTTTGAACGGGACAGTACCGTTTGTTTTATATTTCCTGGCCGTCCCGTCGTTTTAATAAAAATGTCAATTTTGTCCCGGTTTATGTACTTACTTTTTCATGAATACAGAATATTACATAACCCCCGTCCCTTTTTTGCCATCCCAATGTCCCGTTTTTGTCTCAAGGAAATATGGTCAGCCTACTTATAAGACAGCTGGCGCTTGGATGAACTCTCATTATGCGTCTGGCAGGAGGCAGGCGAAGTCCCCTCTCTCATTCTTAGGTTAAGGCTTAGGTTAGGTTTCCCTTTGGGGGTGAGGCCGTCAAAGACCTTCTCCCCCAAAGACCCTCCTCCTTTCTCTCCCTCTCTTAAGTTAGGTATACTCATTTTGGGGGTGAGGCCGTCCCTACTTCTCCCCCAAAGAAGTTAGGGGAACTCCCCCAGGAAGCTGCGGGAGTTCCCCTTCATTGCAGCTTGGGGGATAACCCCTCCCCTTGTTGCATAACCTCTCCCCCTTTGTTGCACAAAGTCTTGCAACATTCAACCTTCCCACCTTTGCAACAGTAATCAACATTTGCAATTTCATTGCACTCTAACCTTTTGCGGTCATACTACTGAGCCTGCTTCACTAACTGTAACTTTGAGTTGTTGCTACTGAAACTTAACAACATAGCACAATATCTAGAAGAACTTTAAAGAATTAGTGATTTACTATTTGGTATTTCCTAAATAACCATAGAGCGACTGTGTTTATTTTTTTACTTTTGTCGTAGCACTTCCTTGTGCTTTATGACATATATTGAGCAGGAAGAATTGAACTTTGGATTAAATATTTCTCACTATAATTAGGTCTTTTTTAGTTTTATAAATAGATATTGCACACACACTTATATATATATATATATATATATATATATATATATATATATATATATATATATATATATATATATATTATAAATTAGCCAAAAAATTAGCGATAAATCTAGCACCGCTAGATTTCTAAAAGATTAGCGTCAGCGACAGCGCCGCTAGATTTATACACTATTAGCGTTAGCGACAGCGGCGCTGGTTATATCAGCACGCCCAGCTGTGCATATTACTAAGGAAACAAATGAATAATTAAAAATAAATTCAAGAAGGGAATATATATTAAGAATAAAATGAATAAAAAATGGTCTTGTAAAAACTTAAAAAAAAACCTTCGGACGTGATGACAGTGTTCGTGGTATTGGCAAGCCTGTCATCCTGAACTAAAGTTTCAATGTATAAAAACAGAGACGTTGGTAGCCATTATTGCGGCCTGAACAAATTTCAAATTGATTCATTATTTATTTACATTTAATATTGAACAAAGGTTCAGACATTATTTTGTGTTACATCAAAGACAGCAAAAACCTGATATATATAAATACATATATAGGCGGTTTATGAATGAAAAAATAATGTTTTGATGCATATTAAATTTTAATAACATTATAACTACCAGATTGATGGATATCTGTAGGTTTCATACGTCACTACTTAGAATATATTCTAAATGGCAAATGGACGACAGCTGAGTGGACACTACTGGTATGGTATTGTTATATCGGGAGCAAATGCTATTTCTAGATCAGCAACACTGATATAGTAATAAACCGTCACAGAGAAATATGACTTGGAAACGAAGAATGTTTTGTATTGAGGTAGCATCATAAATGCATATAACTGTTTTGTATTAAAAAATTTCATGTTACAACTTATATGTTGAACCATGCAATTGTGACTCTTGGCGGCCTCTCACCTCAAAGGAGAGAATTACAGAAAATAAAGAACTATTACAGTGATTCATATTAATGAATATAAAGCCATTTAAACAATGATATTTGACAATTTTGCAAAGGTTTTACACATTCGTAATTACCATTGTATTTGAGAGCTATTTTATACATGAACACAACCAATTTATTTTCTTGTCCAGCCACCGTTGTTGTCTATGACTTCCTGCAGTCGATGTAGTACAGAAGCAACATGATTACATACCAGCTGTTGATTCCTCTTCAACGCCTCCCACTCACTAAATGTGTGTTGTAAAAGCTGGTCCGTTGTTCGTTCGTCCGCTGGTTTCCACACATTTACAATATTGGGACATATATTGTCGATGGTATTCAAACAAACACTTTATTTCAGACTCAACAGATACAAACATTATACAAGAGGTCCATAGAAGATTAAAAGATAGTTGTCTGGAGCACTGACTAAGTAGGCCAGTGAATCATTGTGTATAATGAACATACAATTGCTTACGCCAATGCTTCCAGATTTGAGATTTATAAAATATATCAGACACCAGTCCACTAACCAAGTCTTCTATTATCTTATTGACTGACTCACCAAGCCTAGTGATAACTCTAAATACAAAATTGCGAATGACACTGGCAGAGTCAGGCACCTTATTGACTACAAACAGCATACTGGCACTCGAAGGAGCATCATTTATAAATCTTGGAGTTCTTAATAAACTCCTAAAAATATTATTATATGCAACATATAATTTTCTCAAATTTTACACCCTGTAGTTCCATCACAAATGGGCTGTATATATTGGAGTACAAAAGGGTTTGAACAAAATCAACCTAACATCAAATGTACACATATGAAATTTTCTAACCAAAGTATTTCCCTGGCCATATAATTGTCTACATTGCCTTAGAATATCACAGTCATCTGAAAGACTATCAGTTATTATGTGGCCAAGATACTAGTCTGGGTTACTTCTGACAGCATCATACCATTCAATTGAAATTCAGGAAATTTTATATATTTGTAGGCCTTGGTCCTCATAATCATAACATGACTTTTAGCAGGATTATATTTTATGTCGTTATCTTTCCCATACCTTTCACACACATTGAAAAGTGTGCTGAGCCCTTTTACAGATGAGAAATAAGAACTAGATTATCTGCATACATTAGATGATTAACAATCATTGTACCAATATAGCAGCCTATTTTACAGGTGTTCAGCACAACAGATAGATTATCCATATAAACATTGAATAAGTAGGGGGATAATATCCCTCCCTGCCTGAGACCATTGGACACAGAGAATGGCTCTGAATTAACCCCACATCATCTTACAATTATTGTCTGGTGATTATACCAGAATATTAATATACGGACCAAGTAACCAGGTACATTATGATTTACAAGTTTCATGAATAATTTGTCATGATTAACACGATCAAATGCCTTAGAAGCATCCAGGAAACACAAAAATACATTAGCATCTAGAGCAGTAGTGGCGAACCTTTCTTGCTGGCAGGTCATTTTTGTTACTTTTGATTTAAAAAAAAATGAAATTGGGTCACAATAATTTATTTACTTACTATTTGTAGTGAGAAACTTGTTGGATTTCAGCCGCTAATGTTTTGATCCGAGGTTTATATTTAGTTGTCTTTAGTCTCACACATGCAGCAGTCATATCTGTGCCAAGACGATTCCAAGTGGTGGATTTGACGAAATTCATGGAGAAAAACAACTGTTCACATGAATAAGATGAACCAAACATTGTTAGCAGAGTTAATTCTAGCTTTTTCATTAATGCAAAAGAATTTGGTAAAGACTTCCATTCTACAAGAATAAGATCTCTCCTCTTTCTATTGATTGTTGTTCTCTAGTTACACCAAAATTGACGACTCCAATTCCTTTTCTTGTAACTTCAGATTAAGATCAATAAATTTAGTCTTCCATACTGCACTTTCTTGGAAGTCAACTAATTCTATTTCTAAATTACAAATGGCAAGCCAATGAAAAGCTGACAACTGAAAATCTTCAAATTGAATAGTATGGGGGAATTGGATGAATTGTAAGGTTGCATCAATTTGTCGGAATTCGGAAAACCTCTCTGAAAGTGATTGTCTGGCATCTCTTATTATTGAAAAGTACATTTTGAGCACGTCGGATTTATTTTCTTTATTGTTT
Source organism: Bathynomus jamesi (assembly GCA_023014485.1). Lineage (NCBI taxonomy): Eukaryota > Metazoa > Arthropoda > Malacostraca > Isopoda > Cirolanidae > Bathynomus > Bathynomus jamesi. The sequence goes on from JAJOZX010000491.1 coordinate 105,492, forward strand.
GCAAAATATTTTGAAGTCAAGAAGTGTTTCTGCAATAATGGAAAATATTAAAAAAAAAATTCCAGATCTTTTGAGAAAATATTTAGTTTTTTCAAAAGCTTTAATATTTTCAAACGTTGATGACACAACACAGCCGCGACCTTGCAACTTTTTATTTAAAGCATTGTAATGCAATGTGAAATCAGCAAAAAAATGCAAGTTATTCAACCAATTCATGTCGGTCAATTCTGGATATTCATGTTCCTTTTTATTCAAAAAATATCTTATTTCTTCTAACAATTCAACAAAGTGATTCAAAACTTGACCACGACTTAACCATCTAACATTGTTATACATGACTAACCCTGAAAATTGAGAGTCAACCTCATTTAATAGTTTGGTAAATTGACATTTAAGATCGTGAGCAACTATAAAATTGACAATCTTTGTTACAAGAGACATCACATTTTCAAGTGATTTTAAACTTTTTTCTGCCCAAAAAGCTTCTTGGTGTAAAATACAGTGAAATTCAACTAAAGGGTGTTTCACTTCTTGTTTAAGTAATTGAGCAAATCCAACATTTTTTCCAATCATACTTGGAGCTCCTTCAGTCGTCACAGATACAATATTTCTGAAATTAATACCCATGTGGATGAATTCCTCCTTCACTTCATTCATAATATCCTGTCCTGTGGTTTTCTCAGGCAGTTTCATCAATTTAATTAACTCCTCCATTATATTTTCGGAATAAAATCTTGCAATAACTGCGAGACGGGCCTGTGATGTGACATCTGTACTTTCATCCAAACAAATTGAAAACATCCCAGCATTTATCAAATCCAATAAAAGTTGATCAGATGCATCTTTGTCCATGATAATTATTCTATTTTTGACCGTATTTCTGGCCACAAGCAACTCATTAATACGTTTAATTATTTGAGCTTTATTCTGAAAATCTTCAAATAAATAATCTGAACAGTTTATAAAAGCTTCTTTTAAATAATTACCATCAGAAAGTGGTTTTCCGTGATGAGCAATGGTAGATAATTGAAAACTAGCTGCTGTAATATTGTTTGGTTTAAAAATTCTTTTGAAAATAGCAGATTGTTGCTGCTGTTGGTTTAATTGCCGCATAATAATTTCATCCCTTTCCTCATCTGACATTGAGCATAAATTTTTGTGGTTACTTTCAAAATGTCGCTTAATATTATAAAAGCGAGCAATAATGTCCACTTTGCAAATACAACAAAAAGCTTATTTTCGTTTAATAACACTGTAATTCACAGTCCACTCTTCATCAAATAACCTTCCAGTTCCACTACCTTCAGAACTAGTTTTCGTTTTTTGTAGCGATTTTTTTATGAGTAATAATTTCTGCACTAATAATTTGGCACTCCCAAACTTAGGGACTTGAACTGCAAAACTGGGAAGGCGGATGACCGCGCGGCGCCCACCATGAGTCGGTTGTCATACATACACGCACGTTTTTAAACGTATACTATGCGTTTAAAAACGTTTCACTGTGTATCAGCTGTTTATTTCGGTCGGTTGTCATACATACACACACGTTTTTAAACGTATACTGTACGTTTAAAAACGTTTCAGTGTGTATCAGCTGTTTATTTCGGTGGGAGAATAAAATAATTTTAAAACTGTAAGGCAGAAAATATTAAAAATTAGTCATAGTTTATTTAAATAAGAACTCGTGGGTCACTAAAAATTGCCTCGTGGGTCAGTACTTGACCCGCGGGTCAGTGGTTCACCATCACTGAACTATATCGTAGTTTCCGGAATAAATTATCACTTTAAATTCGTTCAATTTATTTATAATACTACGCGCGTTACAATAAAACGTTTAAATTATTTTTTACCACGGATCGGCGTTTTAAACTATTTTTCACGTCGGGCCGGCGTTTCCCAGACCCACATCGTTTAAAGAGGGCTTCGACGTATAAAGCTTTCGAACGTTCTCATCGATTAACCTACCTAGCCTAGCATTCCCTATTTCATTGAAATAGACACCCATCTTTTATAAAAAGGCTAGGATCACTAAATTCTGACCACAGCTTCACAAAGGGTGTATTTTCCTGAGCACAAATCTCTTCTAGCTTAGTGTTCAAAAATATTGTTTTTGACGTAATCCTAAGACCTAAACCGTGCCTAGGGTAATACCTAGAACTAAAGACCTATCTGACCTTGCCTTCAGGGACCTAATTAATCCCCTGTATCTCTCAAAAAGGTCAGGTACTCTCGTATCGGGCCTATACGTGTCGTTGCCCTCTACCATCGTCATGAACATCGAGTTAACCCTGGCCCCTGGTAGACAGACCCTCCTACTCTTGGTTGGATTCTGTTCAACGAACTCCTTATCCATATGACGCACTAAGGAGTCCCCAATTAAAATCGTTTCCCCCCTCATTCACATCCCTATCCAACTGGGCGAAAGGGTTCGAAACCTCGATAGAGGGGGAGGATTCCTATCACCTAACGTACGTGGCCTAGCTCCACCCTTAACTACTATAAATTCCTCCCGTCTACTAATCTCGGGCCTACCTTAATCCCCTCCTCAACTCTATCTAACTTTCCCGATGAGCTACCTATACTAGGGGCTAGCAGCGAATTTTAATGAAAATCGGTATACTAATGTAGTTTTGGTCACTGATTTCAAAAATATAACTTTTTTTTGAGAAATGAAAAAGAACATGTTAAAGCACTTTAAATAATTAATGTGTTTTTAACGAAAATATCACGACTTAACCTAACCAATCGTCAAGGGCGTACAGTTGACCTAACCGGGAATTCAATTGACCTAACCTGGCATTCAATTGATCTAACCTGGCATTCAATTGGCCTAACCGGGTATTCAATTGACCTAACTGAGCATTAATTCTTGATTTTTTCCTGCTACTTTTACAGATCTGCCGGAATCTTTCAAAAAACGTATTCTTCGTAAAGTTGCACTTTTTACCATTTGACCGACGCTTTTGGCAACGAAAGAACTGGGTATTTTTATTAAAGGAACACACTTTCTCACACTTAGAGCACTTTTTCATAAACAGTAGCAGTTTGTGACTCTGGCTAAATTTAACACAATCCTCTGAAACGAGTTTAAGCTAGTTAAAACACATATTAATTATTTAAAGTGCTCTAACATGTTTGTTTTACATTTCTTCAAAAACGAAATTATTTTTGAAATCAGTGACCAAAACTACATTAGTATACCGATTTTCATTAAAATTCGCTGCTAGCCTCCAAACGGAAAAGACCCGAAACGAGGTTCCTAACCTCACCCTTCAACTTACTAACGTCTTCAACGTTAGTATAAGTTCGGCCTTCGTCAACTGTAAACCTACCCCTGCCCTCATCAAGCGTTGCAAGTCTTCCCGTCACCTCGCGTACACTACGTTTTAAAGCCACTACCTCTTCACTCAACTGACAAAAGAAACAAACCGATCTCTCGATAATTGCCATAGGACCGCCGTTGTAATCTTTAAAATCAGTATACCACCGATTAACCCCACACCTAGCACAAGACGCTTTCGTGCAAGTTAAAAGTAGTTAACGTTTATTACCGTCACAAGTTTAAATTAAATTAAGCCGGCACGCTTTGAAAACATCTAAATCACTAAAAACCACTAATATTCAGTTACTTAACTGTAACAATGTGAATATAAACACAAGTATATAAAATTCAGAACTTTCCAACAGTAAATTTATCGGCAATATCCAAAAGTATCATAGAAATAATATCAGAGAGCCCAGGGAATGCGTCCGCTCAATAAGGAGTCTGGCTGACGAATGATATATATATATATATATATATATATATATATATATATATATATATATATATATATATTAGGGCGGCTCGTTTTTACACTTTTTCGATATTTGATTGGGGGTAGTGCGGAAAAGTTGCGATTTGGAGAGAAAATAAAGTGTGTAAAATTTTTTTGATCTACGTCAATACCTTCCGGTGGCGGCGAGTCCTTAAAAATCGAAAAATAGGCCTAACGGGGTAGATTGGAAAATGGTTTTAAAGACTTACAAAATAAAATAAAAATTTCAGCACAATCTGTTAATAACTTCCGGTGGCGTCTTAGCCGTTAAAATATCCAAAATATTGATTTAAAGCAAGTTTTAACAAGATGTTATACAAATGTTAATTCCGGTATATTTCTGTGCAAACAACCCTGAGAACACTATTATAGGCTTGAATAAATTAATAGCAGTCATTGAACAATGAACATTATATAAAAATTATATAAAATTATATAAAATTTTTATGTGTTTTTAGGCCTATTTTTCGATATTCCGCACTACCCCCAATCAAATATCGAAAAAAGTGTAAAAACGAGCCGCCCTAATATATATATATATATATATATATATATTTGGTAATTATTTGTTTTTACACCCAGTCTGTTTTTGTGATGAGAACACACTTTTCTGGTCAATTTTAAGGTGTTTTGCACGAAACTGCCATCCGTTTCCTGTGCAAATGCGTATTTTTCGAGATATCGTCATTTCGAAAACTACGCATTTGCACAGGAAACGGATGGCAGTTTCGTACAAAACACCTCAAAATTAACCAGAAAAGTTTGCACTCGTCATTTTCGTTTAAACTAACGAAAATATCATGACTTAACCTAACCAATCATCAAGGGCGTACAGTTGACCTAACCGGGTATTCAATTAATCTAACCGGTGTCACGTACTGAACTGTCCGCAAAACATTAGGACCGATCAATTTGTGATGCGTGATCTTTACGGGGGCTCCGCCCCCGCACCCCCGAGACCTAACTTATACAAATGATAATGTAATAACATGTGCCCACCTTGCCTGGGTAGTCCGCTAAATTTCGCGTGCCCTTAAAGATTGAAACACTGAAACGACACTCACGCTTATTTTTAGGATTTTTTTTACGGCACCTAAAGACCTTCTGGTCTTTTCTTAAAATACAAGCATTATTGCATTTAGGGCAGGTCACGGATGTCTTAATTATTCCATGATTGAAAAAAAGGTCTAAACTCTTGTCTTCATCGAGAGCAATATGGCGGATTACGTCTTCAAAGTCAAATATGCAAAACTGACACGTCATACTTGTGGTCACAAAAACACCGAACTAACAGACCAATTGCTAATAATGATTTAATTTTAAAACAGGACAAATTGAATTACGCAGAAGTAGCCAGAAACACCAAAAATAGGAAATATTCACCAAATAGTTGATATATATATATATATATATATATATATATATATATATATATATATTGAAAAAACACGAAAAATAGGAAATATACAGTATTTTAATAAAAAACCACATTTTATACAAATCTGCACAAGATAAGATATATATTTTCTTAGTCAGTTTTGAATGGCAATTCAATATATTGTACTGTTTTAACCGCGCGTGAGCGGGTTAAAAGACGAATAATAACTATTTTTTTTTATGCAGGAAGGAGGGACCCAGGGCAAATGCCCGCAAAAGCGCCCCTCCCATAGACGAAGAAGAAAGCCAAAATCAAGGTCCGAGGTTTTCGAGATGCCTAGAAACCCTGCGTTTGAAAGATGGGCGGTCATAGACAGGAGGAAAGATGGATTGAGGAAGATTGTTCCAGAGTTGACCGGTTGAGTAGATGAAGGACTGAAAATACGAATTAACCCTTGCATTAGATAGTTGGACAGAAAAGGAATGAGAAAGTGTAGAAAGTCTGGTACTACGTGCTCTCGTTAAAGGAGGCATGCAGTTAGAGAGTTCAGAAGAGCAATGTCCGTTATGATAGCGATAGTAAAGAGAGAAAGTGAGGCAACATTGCGGCGAAGAGAGAGATATTGAAGACAATCAGTAGGAGGCAGGGAATTGATGAGACGAAAAGCCTTTGATTCCACCCGGTCAAGTACGACCGTGTGGGTTGAGCCACCCCACACATGAGAAGCATACTCCATACAGGGGCGAAGAAGACTCCTGTAAGGAGACAGCAAATGAGTGGGGGGTGAAGAAACCGCGGGGGCGGTACAGCACACCTAACCTCTTAGAAGCTATTTTAGAAAGAGAATATATGTGATCTTCGAGGAAATATCACGAGAAAAGGAAACGCCAAGAATGTTAAGCGAAGAGGAAGGATTGAGTTGAGTTGTGTGTTGTTGAAGGTAAGGGGATAGTTGTGTGGAAGATTATGATGAGTAGACAGATGGAGGAACTGAGTTTTTGAGGCAATGAAAGCCACAAGGTCTTCTCTGCCCCAATTAGATATCGCAGAAACATCAGAGATCAGGTGTCCCATAGCCGTCCTACGCGAATCATGAAGCAACTGCTGTGGGGGACGCTTTGGGAAGCGGGTGGAGAAGTGAAGACTGGGATCATCGGCATGGAAGTGAATAGGACAGGAAGTGCGAGTTAAAAGGTCATTAATAAATAAAAGAAAAAGAGTGGGTGACAGGACAGAACAATGAGGAACACCACTGTTAATAGCTTTAGGAGAAGAACAGTGGCTATCTACAACAGCAGCTCTCGATCGGCCAGAAAAGAAATTAGAGATGAAGGCACAGATAGAAGGAGAGAAACCGAAGGAGGGCAGTTTGGAAATTAAAAATTTGTGCCGGACTCTATCAAAAGCTTTCGATATGTCTAGCGCAATAGCAAAAGTTTCACCGAAATCCCCCCGAAAAGAGGATGACCAAGAGTCAGAGAGATATGCAAGAAGATCGCCAGTAGAGCGTCCCTTGCGGAATCCATACTGACGATCTGAGAGAAGATTGTGAGAAGAAAGGTGTTTAAGAATCTTCCTTTTAAGGATGGATTCAGAAACTTTGGAAGGTAAAAAATCAAAGCAATTGCACAATAGTTGGAGGATTGAGAGCGGTCACCCTTCTTTGGGACAGGCTGAATGAAAGCGAACTTCGAGCAGGAAGGAAAAGTACCAGATGAGAGACAAAAACGAGAGGTTTCCTAGGCACGATGTCAGCACAGAAGCACAGTTCTTAAGAACAACAGGAGGAACACCATCAGGACCATAAGCCTTCCTAGAGTTGAGCCCAGATAGGGCAGAAAAAACATCTTTAAAAGAGCTTCTAATTTCAGACATAATAAGGTCAGAGGGGGGAGGAGATGGAGGAACAGCACCGGAATCGTCCAGGGTTGAATTGTAAGCGAGAGTTTGAGCGAAGAGTTCAGCTTTGTCAGAAGAGACGGTAACTGTGCCGTCGGAATGGAAAAGAGGAGGGAAAGAAGAGGAAGTAAAGTTGTTGAAGAGGTTCTTCACTAGATGCTAGAAAGTGCGAGAACAATTAGAATTGGATAGATTTTCACATTTTTGTCAGATGAAAAGAATTTTTGACGAGTCGAAGAACAGATTTTGCACGATTCCGGGCAGAAATACGAGAGAATCACCTCTGTGATGCGCTCTGCACACTCAGAAGGGCCGCGGCCATGGAAGCAGTAATCGTTCCATGGGAAATCAGAGAAGTACTGCCTAAGGGCCTCACAATCAGCGGCGCTGAAGTGCCAAAGTCGTCTCCTTTTGGGAGGATCCAAAGACCGAATTGGAGCGATAGGACAGGAAACAGATATAAGATTGTGATTGGAGGAGCCCAATAGAGAGAAGATTTTTGGATAGTCAGTAGAATTCGAAGAGAGGTAAACAGCGCAGATGTATTTAGTTTGAGACTGGTATGTAAGACGTAGCTAGTGGGTATAGAATTTGGAAGATTCGAGTTCGGGAATACGAAAACAAGTTAGGTCATTGCGTACATATACGCAACATCCACCTTTGTAGTGAAATTGAGTATAGTGAAAGTAAGAGGATACAGAAAAGGGGTTGCTGTCAGTCGTCCCAGACACCTGAGTTTCAGTGAGGAAAAGAAGATGAGGTTCAGAGGAGGAGAGGTGGTGTTCAACAGATTGAAAATTTGAGAAAAGGCCACGAATGTTGCAAAAGTTTATGAAAAGTGAATCACACAGAGGTCCAGAACATCTCGAATGGGCGGTGTATATATATATATATATATATATATATATATATATATATATATATTGGTGTGAAGTGGTTAGCACTGCTGACTACGAATCCATCGACCCCGGGATCGAACCGGGTGATAGCAGGCGGCGCGTAGCATAACCCAGCTGTTCATCCTCTCACCAATAAAAAATGGTTGGTGGATTAAAGGGTACCCTGGGTAGCCTAGTGGTTAAGACGCTGAGCTGCTGATCGGGAGGTCATGAGATCAAGTCCACGCGAGGACTTTATAATCTGACCGCCCGTAGTTGGGCGTGGCTCACATTCCACGTTAAACTGTAGGTCTAAGGTGGAGTGACAAGCTTGATCTTCGTCAGAATGAACAATTCGGTCAGAAGGAAAAACAAGTGTGTGTATATATGTATATAATATTTATATATATATATATATATATATATATATATATATATATATATATATATATTATATAATATATATATATAATATATATATATATATATATATATATATATATATATATATATATATATAAAATCACCTAGTACTAACATACTAAAATTTCATGGTTCTATGTACCATATTTGCCGAGATATAAAGGATTTGAAAGGTCTCCCTATTTTTTTGCCGACCCGATGATCCAGTAATAGTGTAAATGGAGAATTTCCAGTGGCATAAAGAAATGTTCAATAAATCCGTAATTTTCATTAGTTTTCTTTGAAATCTGCTCACCGTATAGGAAATCTACTTATTTGTAGGGCTTGAAAAAAATATTGAAATCTGACCAAAACATTGGATTTTACAGCCAAAGTTCGAGAAAGATGTATATGAATGTTGCTATTTTTTTTCACTTAGTAACATTTAATGATCCCTAAAATAAGCAAAGAATTAAAATAATAGAAAGTAGTTTGATTATATAAAATAGCATGCACCTTCAAACCTTGGAGTGATGAAGCGTTTGTGCAGAAATTCATCACCATTCCTTCATTGAACGATAGTAATAAGAATAATTACAGTAAATGGAAGGGGCTAAAAAGCCTCATTCTCAATTTGTTCACGCGTTTATATTTGTACAAATTTAGGAAAGAGAAAAAGTAATCTTTTAAACAGTCAATGCAAAAATGGAACAGATTTTACTTGAAAGGTATCTTTGATCTCTTTTCAATTTTTCTTAATTTTATTATTTTTTATGAAAGTAAAAATTCTTGAAGGAGAGCTTTAACTTGCAATCTGGCAGGGATTTCTCTAAAGAAATCAAAAGAACCCATTCTGAACTCTATTTTATATTTGGCGAACTGAACTGAATTGTCGTGAATATCACATCTTAAATTAATTTGGAAGAACGGATTCCCTCATATCGTTTCCGAGAGAATTTTTGAAAATTCTATAGTAATATAGATAAACGGGCTTTTTTCGTGTCGTTATTACTGTTAAAACGAGAACGACGGGAAACGGTGGCTAATGATATCAATCCGTCCAAACCCTTTCTCTATATATATGTTTTGTCACCGACAGAGTTCTTAAAGTGAGCGAGAATAGTGAGAGTGAGCGAAAACCATGGTGAAGAACGAGAATGCAAGGTGAACAATGGTGAAGTTTAATAAAGAACGATATCGATGTATCAGTGTGTTACTCATAAACATCATGTGTGTGTGTGTGTGTGTGTGTGTGTGTGTGTGTAAGGATATTCGAATAAGGCACATTTCAGAGCAAGCATTTTAGCTAAATTTAAGGATACCACGCCGCAAACTTTAATGCGGCCAGTATGTAACACAACCGAGATGTAACAAAAACTTAAATATTTTCCAAGAATGTAAATAAGAGCGAGCAAAAGTAAGCCAAAAGCTAACTAAAGCTTCACTATAAAATTTTTCAGCCTTCACATTTCTTTACTTTCTCATTTCTCATTTTTTTTAGCATCCTTCAAAGTTCTTTACCATTCTTCGGTCTTCTCTCTTTTTTTCATCGTTCCTTACCAGTTTTCAGAATTCTATTAACTTTTCTTTTCCCAGTGATTCTTTTAATTATTTCTTTCTCCCTTCGCTCTTCCCAACTTTATTTTTCATTCTCTCTTATTCTTTATCTGTTTTTATTATTTTTCACCATTCTCATTTTTATATTTCAATCTTCATCAGTGTTCCCCGTTCTCGAGTTTTGCTGTTTTTTTTCATTATCACCTTTTGTTAAACCGTTCTCGTATTCCAAAATTTTTACACCATTCCTCACCATTTTACTTCACCATTCTCTACTAAATTTCATCGTTCTCGTTCTTTCCCATTCTTCACCATCCTCGATCTTCTTCATCCTTCACCGCTCTCGTTCTTCATTCTTTGCCGACTTAATAATGAGCGACAGAATACACAAGATAAGTATATCTTTAACTTTTCCATACCCATTATTTCAACACTTTTTCATAGACGTGGCTGGTGGGAGAAGAGCCTTGTCTTTCCTATATTCTTTATGCTTTCTTGAGTGAATTGTTTACACATCGATAAGTGTAAACATGGCGCATGAATTTTTGTTTACTTTCTGTATCCTTCTCTCTTCCTTGTTTTTATTTTCTAAAGTTTTCTTGCTAGGCTAACCTAGATGCATCTTCGGGCCTTTTTGTAACTCCAGTAACATTATTACAGTATTTACATGCGAAAAAATCAATGTTTTGAAAAGTTACCTCTCCATGCAAACAAATGCAACATAGCATGAAAATCTTCGTTACACTCACTCTTTCTGAAGAAATGTGTACAGCAGATTCGTCGTCAAAGAATCGTCGTCTTACTATACATGATACCATGGAAATAAAACAGCAAAGGGAGATTCATCGCATTTCTGTAAAAGCCTTCCGCGTTTTATTGGCTGATGTATAAGTCTGCGTAATCGCATTCTTGGACGGGAAATAGGGAGTGCGGACTGTAGTTATAATTCTCAGTAAGTCCCTCATCTCTCGTTCCTTCTCTCCGAACAACAATCGGGACGCACGACGGCTGTTATTTAGCATCAATTAAACCGAATCAAGGAGAAGATACGGCACTCGTTCGTTTTCTAGTTTAGAAAGTTTATTAACTCTCTCCCTATTTATTTCCGATAGAAACGTGAGAAGCAGCGCAATTTCACCGTACATTCTACTGATTCTCTCTCTCTCTCTCTCTCTCTCTCTCTCTCTCTCTCTCTCAGACCTCCACAACCACATACATCATACATAGATGATGGTGTATGTAAATACTATATGTAAAGTGGATGGGCATGTGCGTGTGCGAATTCTTTTGTGAATTTTATTGAAATAGGTATGATTCCCCACTTAAATTACACTGATGAAATTGTCAACACTCAAAACATTCATATAAATATGGAAAAGGGCGTCATATAAATGGCACAATGTATATAATAGATGCTTTCTTATATATCTTTAAATTCCAATTTATATCAGCATTATTTGTGTGAAAAATTCGTTATTTCTGTTCGCTGTATCTGAAGAAAAGGTAAATTGCAGGACAAATAATCCTCAGAATTCGTTTAAGATTCGAATTTCAGCGAGAATATGTAATTTCAGTGCCAAATATTCTTCTTCTACAACTCCATATTTGCATTCTCTCTCTCGGGGGAATTTTTCCAAAATTCTCTATTAACGCGGCGAAGCCTAGAAAATAACAGTAAATCAGATTTGACAACCGTGGACTCTGCCATTTATAAAGAACCGAATAAACTATGAAACACAAGCTCAGGAAACAATAAAAATTGTAGAGAAAAATGAAAAAGAAAAACTGTAAGGAATTCCGAAGTGATTGATAAGGATTTATTGTCGTCTCGAAATTCCGATTAGGAAAGAAAATTAGATTTTATAACATTTGCTCCGCTGAAGTGAATAAATTTCAGAAATTAAAGAAAAATATTGGAAAAAGGGAACACAAAATCACCAAGAAAATAAATTTTAAAAAAAATACCAACCGAGATATTTACTTTCAATCTTTCAATTTCGGAATGTGAATCGGCTTTTCCTCAACTTTTGCATTATTTCGAACTTATTTTTTAACAATCTTTATTCTACAGTTTGTTCAGCAACATTTCTCCTTAATTGTGGTTGTTTTTGTCGTAATTACTGTTGTTGCTGATGTCGATATCGATCAGTGATGTAGTCAAGACCATCATGACCGAGACCGAGACAAGAAAAAAGGTCTCGAGACCAGTCTTGAGTCGGTGATGTCGAATTCGTCGTCGTTACTGTTAATATCATTATTAATGTTGATTTTATCCTTTTTGTTGACATTATTACTGTTGCTGATGTCGTTGCTGCTGTTAATGTCGTTATTGTTGCATATATATATATATATATATATATATATATATATATATATATATATATATATATATATATATATATATATGTAGAGTTGGGGACAAAAGTTGTGTCCCTCCGAAAAGTATAAAATATAAAGATCCCATTTTTTCACCGCTTTTACGATTTGTTCATTTCCAGTAGCAACCGTAAAGTACCTATTCACAAAGGAATTTTTTTTTTCTTCTCGTTTTTCCTTTTCTTTTGGGATAAGGTGAGTTTTCTCAAACATTATTCTCTTCAATTTAATATAATATCATCTTAACAATTATTATTTTTAAATATTTCAGATTAGACACGTGCAATAAAATATTAAGACGAGAAAATCTATGTTAGCTATTATTTTTTATCCGTGGCAACGTCAAGAGTCGTATAATAGGAGGGACCTACAACTGAACATGGATTCAGAACCAAGGATGGCTACAGACTCGAAAAATAGTACATTGGCCTCCCATTCAACCACGTACCAGACCCAGTGTCGCTTTATTTCGCTGATCTCACTGGAAGCGGTCTGAAGATGTGGCTAAGCCATTTATGCTTCCCAATTTAAAATATACCGATGCATTTATCATATAATGCATTTCAGTAATATTTAAAAAAAATCCTAAAAACAGTCTATAGGTCGTTTACAATGTGCTCATTAGGAATAGGAAGGAAGGCTTTTCAATTTTGCTTTGTTCATATGACAACTGAAAATCAACATATGTATAACCATCACAAATACATATCGTAATCCGATAATGTGAATTGGTATTCAGAATGTAAATAGTTTTTGCTGCTGAATACGAATCTGCTGGTTCTTGGACCTAAAATGAAGTTTTGACCTTGTTCAGTGGATTTTTTTTCAAAATGGTGGGGCAAAAAAATATTTCTCTTTTTGATGCTTAAGAAAACCGCTATCCCTCATATGTAATATGTCTTTTCATATGTTTTCAGGGTCGCTGACGTTGAAAATTAACAAATCAGAGTTTAGCGGTTATAGGCAAAAAATGTAAAAGAAAGGTATTAGTTTATTAAAAAAATCATGTACAGAAGAAACACAAGGCATTCATATCAGTTCCATGATGTAATTCGAATCATGAAATCATCATATTTACAACACATTGCTCAATAAACCATCAATATCACTAATAACATTGTCCTCTGGTCGTAAGGCATTCTTAATACAATTTCTCTGTTCATCTATACTAAATTTTTCCATTTTGAATTTCCCGTCTGCCACTTTAACACGTCTCATTTGACGAATATTTGGTGTGACGGTGAGTCTCAAATAGGCAATTTCTGTGAGGAGCTGCTTTTCGTTCAGTTTTACAGAGCATCCAGGTTGTTTGGAGTCATAGGGTCTCCATGTTTCTTGCAGTTTTCCAAAACCGCCAATATTTTGCCAGCTTTTTTCTTTTTGAGCTCTTCTTTTTTCAGTAGCGACAATTTCTATGCAGCATGCACAGTAGCTAGAAAATCTTCCTCTAATTTCTTCACTTTCTTGACTTTTTCTGAACCCCAGGCCTATTTCCAGGATGCCTTCCTATCCTCAATAGACTTTGATTCGAACAAAGAGCCTATCAGAAGTCCGTTAGTCACAATAACATTTTTTCTCGAGTGCGTTTGAATGGATGTGCTACCACCACTGGCCCTGATTCGGATGTCAAGTTTTGAAAATTCTGATTAGCATCCTAAATTTGTGAGGGGGGCATACATCAAGTCTGGATTAGCGTCATCGGCTGATCTTGTTAAATAGTCCATACAAGACAGCTGATTATTTACAGTATCAATGACTTCCTCAAGAACTAGAGCTTCAAGTTTATCTTTACCAGATCTGGCTTGTTCCTTCCTTACAGCCATCAAGTCATTCAATTTAACCATCTTACCTTCAAAGAAACGTTTTACTCCAGACCAAGTTCTTTCACCCATCATTGCGTAAATTTGGGAACAACACATGAACCATTGACTTTGGATGAAAGTTGAAACTGCAAGAACTAGCTTGTTACTGTTGACATCTACTACGGTATCAAAGAAAGCTTGGATGGAGTCTCGCCTCGCCAAATATTCTTTTGCTAACTCGGCGATTCTCCCAAACCTGTTTGCCCCAAATCCTTTGAATCCATCACATTTGAGTCCATTATCTGCCATTCAAGATTTACAGTCATTATATAGAGATACCGAATGGGAGGCGTGGCTGGGAGAGAGTAATTTAGCAATTGCAATGAGTCCCAAAGTATGAATGGAAGAATCAGAAGAACAGAAAACATTTTCTACTGCCGTAACTTGAAGTAGATTATGTACTCCAATTTTCTGTTCCGTGTTTTTAAACACTTTGTCTATAGTGTGATCTACTACTAAAATGATATGGGCACAGCACTTCAAGATCTTGTTTGATTCAATTCCAAGATGCTGTAAAAGTACTTCACATTCATTAGCTCGATCAGACATCCAGAAGTCCATTTGAGATTTGAGTTCGTCAGTGGTAGAATTTGCTAGTACGGCTAGAAAAACTCAATTTGAATTCGTAAGCTCTGGCTCCATCCTCTCCGGAATGACTGACGTTTTCCAGATATCCAGTTGTCAGGGTCTTTTTCATGCCACATGGACCAGCGATGGTGATATGGTTAGCCTTCACGTCGTACAGTTGGTGGCCGGCAGCCTTGGTCGTATCGTCAAGTCCTACACTCACAACGTTATCCTCTTTGTTGAGGATTTGTTGAGCGACATACTCTACTCTAGATTTAAGTATGAAGCATCTTCCAGGTATTGCATTATTGATCTGCGGCTCGGAAATACATACGTCAAGTCTGCGTATTCACTCTCCATCTCACTCTCACAATCTTTCTCATTATCATCTGCCTTCAGCTTCCAATCTTGATCAAAAACCATGTTAGCTACTCTTACTATCACTCTCGAAAGCTCTTCCGGAGAAGTTCTTGTCCCGGCAAGACACTGGACTATACATTAGGGTGGATCGATTTTACATTTTTTTCGATTTCCATATTCTAATAGAGAAAAGAACTTGCGCATGCATGAGAAAATAGCCTCTGCAAAATCTTAGCTTAATAGGTAATCATCTTCTGCCCCCGGCAGAGCGATGAAAATCATATTTTAGTAGTCAAAAACGTATTTTTCTTATAATTTTTAAAATATTTCAATATGCATCAAAATTATTCCTAATAACAATAAAGTCGATGAAAAAGACCTCATATGATCGTTTTTCCAAGCGCGTTGTCCTACGTTAATATTTTTTGCCTCCGGCAACAACGTCAAATGTTGAAAAAATAGGTAATTTATATACATATTTTCAGATCGGCTCTTTGTCTTAAATAATGCATTTATATATTTCCCATAGCATTTATATCGTTGCTTAGGCATGAAATAACACACGCAAAATTTTATGACTCTAGGCTAGGGTTTAAAGGTCATCTCTGGTGAGTGCTGCCAGCAGCAGCTGCCACTGACGCGCCAGTACGCACTGCGCAGTTCCCTCAGTTGCCTTTTGACAGCGTCGAAGGAAAGGTGTGTATTTTGCAGCTGGCTCCTCGAGTCCTCAGTGTGTGTGTTGTGTGTGGCTCCTCACTCAGAGTCCTCAGTCACTGTGCTCAATCTCTCTGCTCATATCCTTGTTTGTTTTTCTCATAACTCTGTTTTTTTCGATTTTATTGCGTAACAGAACAATACATCATTCTTTAATCTTTACAGGATGGCTACCGCTACAACTAGAAGATCGGTTACGTGTCCAATATTTGGTGCTGGGAAAGATTTGAATTTGCAATGTTTTCCCACATGTGAAGATGTGATGCAATACTACCATCATGTGAGAACTGAGTTGAGATCATCAAAGAAGGAACCTCCATTCAAAGACATCGCCGCTGTGGTCACGGAGAGACTGGAATACTTGTGGAAATTAGCTTCCATTCCAACAGTTTCGACAGCACGGATAAATCAAATGTTGAAAAGTTATCGTGATAAAATGGCTAACATCATCAAATCACTGAACGCGAAAAAGAAGAAAGAATCGTTACAGAAAAATCTTGAGGCCTTCAAGAAATCGACTAAGACCACCTTATTTGACATATCGGCTTGTAAATGCCCTGATTTCACAAAATGCAGCTGCCCTCGTGAACGACGAGTACCACTGAAAGAGCAACAGTTTTTACTCGACCAAAGAAGTGATCGCAAAATGGCAATAGGAACTTTGGATGTTGAAACAACAAATAAAAACGAGATGACTCTTGCAAGAAGATTGGCGATATTGAAACAAGAAGGAATAGCAGAACATCAAGAGCCGTCGACTAGTAAACGACAAGAAACTTCTCAAGAACAACCTTCTTCGTCAGCCTCTAGTGAAACCGAGGATACATCTATAGAATCATCGTCATCGTATGAACTAACACCGAGAGATAAACATGACATGAAGGAAAAAACACGAATGAAACTCCAGGTACTTGCTGAAGCTTGTGATCGTACGGGCGTCTCAGACAGAGCTGCTTCATTTATTGCTTCTTCGTTGTTAGAGGATGTTGGCTGGATACGAGAAGATGATGTCAGTTCAGTGATTGATCGAAATAAGATAAGAAGAGCCAGAAAAAGAGTTCGTTCTGAGCATCAGCAAGATGACAAGATCACGCTACCATTACAGGGCATTTTCTTTGACGGACGTAAAGATAAAACAATGACACAAGAAGAAATAGACAATGTGAAGCATAGAAGGACTGTGGTAGAAGAGCATATAGTTTTAGTTCAAGAACCAGAATCCCAGTACATGGGGCATTTCACTCCTGCATCAGGTTCTGCCACTGCAATAACATCAGGTATCATCAACTTTCTAGAGACTAACAATATTAGCACGGACAACATTGTGGCTATCGGCTGTGATGGTACCGCAGTGAACACGGGTCGAAAGGGTGGAGCCATTCGTATGATTGAAATGAAACAACAAAGGCCAGTTCAGTGGATCATATGCCTATTACACGGTAATGAATTATCACTGCGACACCTCATTCAAGACTTGGACGGCAAAACAACTGGGCCAATGGGCTTTACTGGACCAGTTGGAAAACAACTGAACGACTGCGAAAAACTTCCAATTACAGAATTCGATGCCATTTCATCTCTCGACATTGACATAGATGATGCCGAGTTGAGCACTGACCAAAAATATTTGTTAGGCATCTACAGAGCAGTGTCGAGCGGTAGCTGCTCTTCAGCTCTCGCTGCTCGAAATCCAGGTAAGATGGCGCATTCCAGGTGGCTGACAACAGCAAATAGATTTCTGCGCCTCTATGTTTCAACCAGTGAACCCTCCAGCACCTTCAACGAAATTGTGCGATTCATTATGACAGTTTACGCACCAATTTGGTTTAAGATAAAGAAAAACTCGTTTCACTGAGGGCGCAAAACATTTTTTCGAAATGATGCGTCTCTCTCAGACCATGCCTCAAAGATCTAAGACAATCGCCAACAAAGTCCTCCGTAGAAATTCTTTCTTTGCTCACCCAGAAAATATTTTGATCTCCATGCTACATGCCGATGAGCAACACATAAGAGAATTGGGATGGAGAAGAATATTAAAAGCACGATCAAAACAATCACCAGCGGGGGAAATTCGAGCCTTCGCCATGCCTGAGCTGCTCTACGATAGTCAAAACTATTACGAAATGATCAACTGGCAAACGGCTGAGGTGACCGAATCCCCCGTTACAAAAACAATACCTGATACCCGAATAAAAGAGTTTGTTGAGACGGGAGACCAGCCTGATGGACTGATCCCACTATTCCCTTGTCATACTCAAGCAGTCGAGAGACTCATCAAATTAGTAACCGAAGCCTCTGCCAGTGTAAGTGGAATAGAAGAAAAGGACGGATTCATCCGCTCCCGTCTTCACTCCCGAACAAAAATTCCACGATTTGATTCTAAGAAAGATTACCGTATGTAAATCGACATGCAGCCAAAGGAAGGGTGGTTGGGGCTGGATAGGGTGGAACTCGACGTACAGCCACCTCCTCGTGGTGAGTTCTGGGTTGCTAATTTTATAAAATTAGCAAGCGAGGAGCTGTACTTAGTACTTATCGTACTTATAACATCGCATTAACGTAATTATAATCCACATTTAGACTTTTCTCTGGGACAGAAGATATTACTCTAGAGTCATAAAATTTTGCGTGTGTGTTATTTCATGCCTAAGCAACGATATAAATGCTATGGGAAATATATAAATGCATTATTTAAGACGAAGAGCCGATCTGAAAATATGTATATAAATTACCTATTTTTTCAACATTTGACGTTGTTGCCGGGGGCAAAAGATATTAACGTAGGACAACGCGCTTGGAAAAACGATCATATGAGGTCTTTTTCATCGACTTTATAGTTATTAGGAATAATTTTGATGCATATTGAAATATTTTAAAAATTATAAGAAAAATACGTTTTTGACTACTAAAATATGATTTTCATCGCTCTGCCGGGGGCAGAAGATGATTACCTATTAAGCTAAGATTTTGCAGAGGCTATTTTCTCATGCATGCGCAAGGTTTTGTCTCTATTAGAATATGGAAATCGAAAAAAATGTAAAATCGATCCACCCCACAGTATACATCGCATCAAGTTTTCGTTCAGACTTTTTTTGCCAGTTCTGATTTTCACTGTCGGGAACGCAGCTTGTTGTTCTTTACTCTTCTCCTTGCTTAGGTCTTCTTCCGATGAGCGAAGTTTACGATCAGTAGAAGGAACTGTCTTTGCCGTTGTTGTTTTTCCAAACTCGGATCGTTTTCAGAATCGACTGAAGTTGCTAACATTTCAATAATTTCTGAGCCCTCTAGCTCCCTTTGCTCTCTTAAGTTGCTTTCTGTTGCTTTTCGCTTTTTCTCCGCTGTGAGGAGTTGGTGGTGACGCGTTTTGCTTGCTTCCTATGTAATGTTGTAGCCATTCTTTGACCAGTATCATATGTGTTTAACTTATACATAAGGCACTGTATATATAGAAATATACTAGTATTATGTTTATAAAATTTTAATAATTATTCTCATGCTCAGTAAAATGAAGTTTCCTGTGCTTTTTGCAGGGGTGGGGGGTAATTTCCATTTGGCAATAACCAAAAGGGGTAATCACAAAAAAGTTTCGGAATTGCTGGTGTAGCAACTTAATGACCATTTTTCCAAACTGTTTCCGCATTCCAAC
Source organism: Bathynomus jamesi (assembly GCA_023014485.1). Classification (NCBI taxonomy): domain Eukaryota; kingdom Metazoa; phylum Arthropoda; class Malacostraca; order Isopoda; family Cirolanidae; genus Bathynomus; species Bathynomus jamesi. Next base: position 124,949 of record JAJOZX010000491.1, read on the forward strand.
AATTCCAACTGACTTTTAACATATCACGTGATACTACATTATGTCATGACAGAGGTGGTAACATGTCTGGTGACTGAGAATAAGTTCACACTATTCCTAAATCTCACCGAAACAACTACTCTGCAGAATGGATTATCCCATTAAAAAGTCTTATCCTCATCAGTCATCTTGACCCCAAATTCTTCTACAAGTTCTGCTTCGTAATCCTCATCGTCAGTTCTGATGTTGTAGGCGTTCTTAGTGAGCTGATCATTAAAGCCGCTTGCTTTTTGTACCATTCAACACTTTTAGGTTTTTGTTGGCAGCGTTCATTCTTTCTCAGCTTGCTAAAATGTTCATAATCGTCTCTTATTTTTTCCGCCACTGTTTTTTCATGCATGGGATAGACTTTTTTATTAATCCAATCTCGTCTTAGTTCATTTGCAGCTATCTTGCTGGCATCATCTCGAGTCATTGATTTTTTTCTTTTTTCTGTCCTTTTACTCCTTTTTTGCAAAGTGCAAGCATCCTACCAATCACAACTGTCCCTGGTGGCAACTTTGTGTGCAACTGTATGTGTAGGTTTCCCCCAAAAGTTCTTTTCTGGCGGCACTGCGTGAGTTCCTTTCACCAGCCATCATTACCAATCAGCAGTCACTAAGCATTAGGATCTGCAAATACTGTAAAACCCCATTAGTCGGCATATAACACAGAAATATGATAGATAATACAAATTATAGTCATGCTAGATGTATCATATATATTATTATTATTAAAGTAGATTATATCAAATATTGTATTTGATATATTATTTACTATTATTATTAAAGTATATATACACACTATATTATTTTTAAAGTAATATATACAATTATTATTAACGTAAATTAGTACAACATTGATAGTACAAGAAACCACAAAAGAGAAAGCAGCCAAACACCAGAACACCAGAACAAGCCAAAACACTAAAGTAAGCCAAAATAAAACATCAATATTACGACACACTAGATACTTAACAACATTGAAGAATGAACATAGCCATGATAAAAAATATAGCAAGCGTTTATCAACTAATTATTTTTTTCTATCAGTTATAAAGGTCTGGGGTGGGAGGCCTCATTCATCCTTTATGTTCGATATGGATCGGGCATTTTTTAAAAATTTTCGTCATCTATTTGCTTAACTACACTCATAATGCCTCTCATTTGTTCATTTTCGAGTTCAGCGACCATGGAAACATTTGAAAAGACATATTACATGTGAAGGGTAGCGGTTTTTTATCATTAAAACAAAAAATCCATTTTTTTGGCCGTCATTTTGAAAAAAAAACACTGAACCAGGTCAAAAATTCATTTTAAGTCCAAGAACTAGCCGAATTCGTATTCAGCAGCCAAAATGGCCATAGAAACCACTCGTCCTAAAAAAATGTTAGAGTCCCCCACTCCTAATAATATTGCTAAATGTACAGTTGCACTCATTATTCTTAGGATACTCTTGAGAACAGAGAGCAACACCTGGCATATATTTGTTGTGTGTACTACAAACGGTTGTAATTTTATGAATGAATGTTTCGTGAGTGAGGGCTGATTGGTTTGTTGACTCATTGCCAAATGTCTTTAGAACATAATTATTTCCATTCATCACTCTGGTTTACATATTACTAAGGGAACATAAATGAATAATAAAAAATAAAATTCAAGAAGGGGATATATATACAGTATTAACAAGGGGGATGTCAATGAAATGAAGAAAAAATTATCTTGTAAAAATTTAAAAAAAAAACCTTCGGACGTGATGACAGTGTTCATGGTCTTGGCAAGCCTGTCATCCTGAACGAACGAAGTTTCAATGTATAAAACAAAGTCGTTGGTAGGCATTATTGCACCTTGAGCAAATTTCACAACTTGTACCATCCATCCCCACTGTATTTATTTATTGATTCATTTATTTATTTGCATTTAATATCGAACATAGATTCAGATATTATTTTGTGTTATAACAAAGACAGAGCAAAAACCTGATATTATTAAAATATAGGCGGTTTATGAATGAAAAAACAATGTTTTGATGCATATTAAATTATTAAAATATAGGCGGTTTATGAATGAAAAAACAATGTTTTGATGCATATTAAATTTTAATAATTATAACATTATCAGATTGATGGGTATCTGTAGGTTTCATACGTCACTGCTTAGAATATATTCCAATTGGCAAATGGACGACAGCTGAATGGATACTACTGGTATGGCATTGTTATATCGGGAGCAAATGTTATTTCTAGATCAGCAACACTGATATAGTAACAAACAGTCACTGAGAGAAATATTTAGAAACGAAGAATGTTTTGTATTGAGGCAGCATCATAAATGCATATAAATGTTTTCTACTTGCGAGTTCCATCTTCCATGTTACAACTTAAGTGGTGAACCACTGCAACTGTGACTCTTGGCGGTCTCTCACCTCAAAGGAGAGAATTACTGAAAATAAAACTTCTACAGTGATTTATATCAATAAACATAGAGCCATTTAAACGATGATATTTGACAATTTTGCAAAGGTGTTGCACATTTATAATTACCATTGTAATTGCGAGATATTTTATACATGAACCAAACAAATTTAATATCTTGTCCAGCCACCGTTGTTGTCTATGACTTCCTGCAGACGATGTGGTACAGAAGCACATTTAATACGCAGCCATGCTATCTAAAAAAGAGGCGGAGCAAGTGTAGTTTACGTCCTCCTGTGGTGCCTAGTGTAGTTTACGTTCGCCCTACATTATCCTAGTGTAGTTTGCGTTCCTCAACTTTGTCCGCGTATACCTAATCAAATAAAACGTTAAAACTAATGATTAGGTTAGGTTAAGTCGTAATATTTTCGTTAGTTTTAACGTTTTATTTGATGGATTCATTTAAAAAATGTCTCCTAAAGATCCTAGTGTAGTTTACGTTCCCCAACTTTGACCTAGTGTAGTTTGTGTCCCCTTTTGCTTCAGGGGGATGTAAACTACACTTGCTCCAAAGAGGCTATTCACTTATTACGCCCTCAAAAGCAGTGACTCACCTGAACTGGAAGCAGACTTTCTGAAAATATGGCAAGATCTTATTCTGAAGTTTGAGTTTGCAAACAAAAAAATTGAGACATTTTGTGCAAAAGTGGATTGGGAGTATCCTTTGCTTGCTAAAGAGGCAAAGAAAGTGTTGGTGCCTTTTGCGACAAGTTATCGTTGTGAGGCAGGCTTTTCAGCAATGATAGTCATAAAGAACAAACTGTGAAATCGGCTGCACATTGAAGGCAATTTATGCTGCGCCTTGAGCGAAACTGAATCCAGAATTCAGGCGTTAGTTCAGCAGAAACAGTTGCATCTTTCGCACGAGTCTTGTAGTTGGTGGTGACGCGTTTTGCTTGCTTCCTATGTAATGTTGTAGCCATTCTTTGACCAGTATCATATGTGTTTAACTTATACATAAGGCACTGTATATATAGAAATATACTAGTATTATGTTCATAAAATTTTAATAATTATTCTCATGCTCAGTAAAATGAAGTTTCCTGTGCTTTTTGCAGGGGTGGGGGGTAATTTCCATTTGGCAATAACCAAAAGGGGTAATCACAAAAAAGTTTCGGAATTGCTGGTGTAGCAACTTAATGACCATTTTTCCAAACTGTTTCCGCATTCCAACAATTCCAACTGACTTTTAACATATCACGTGATACTACATTATGTCATGACAGAGGTGGTAACATGTCTGGTGACTGAGAATAAGTTCACACTATTCCTAAATCTCACCGAAACAACTACTCTGCAGAATGGATTATCATCATCATAAAATTGCTGAAAGGGGAAGTATCATCGGTAGGAAGGAGCGCGGGCTGTCTCCAACTCAAATTGTAAGAGAACTTGGAATTTCTAGGAACACTGTTTATATATGGTTGAAGAGGTAGCAAGAGGAAAGGAATCTACGAGATCACAGCAGAACGGGGAAACCTCGACTGACAACTGCTGCGGATGATCAGAGGATCTGCGATGTTACCGAAGCCCATCCCTTTACCATTGCTGTTGCCATAAGGGAACAATTGCAGCTTGATGTTTCGGCAATGACAGTAAGGCGGCGGCTACAAGAAGCTGGGTTACACCATCGGACCACGGCTACATGAAGCTGGGTTACACCATCGGACCACGGCTATCAAGATTGCCCAGCAACATGTTGACAAAGGACTTGACCGAGTGATATTTACCGACGAAAAGATCTTTTGCTCTACATCCCATGGCCGTCTTCATTGTTGGAGGTTGAATAATACTCCATATACTCAAGAGCACATCTATGAGGAGGCACGTAGCGGTCATGTCACCTGTAACATGTGGGAATGGATCCATTTGTATGGTGTAGAAGAGCTCACCAAAATAGAAGGGAGGTTTACTGCAGACGAGTATATAGAAATTTTTGAGCGAATCAATTTTATGCAAGACAGGTCCGCAATTCACACAGCACGGATCGTCACAAGCTGGTTTTCTGAGCAAAGAACTATCGACCTTCTTGATTGGCCAAGCAAAGGTTGTGATATGCTCTAGCTTGTCAGGATGTAAACTGTAGAATTCAAACACACATTTTGGAATTTAAAGACATGTATGAACAAATTGTTTCCTCTCTCAATAATGCTAGCCTAGACTTAAATACGTTTAGGAGAAAAAATTATAAATGTAGACCTGGCTGGAGCGATTATGTGGCTGAACTTCATAATGCATCCAGAGATACTTTTTTAATGTGGTGTGAACAAGGGAAGCCAAGCCAAGGCCCTGTATTACAACAAAGAAAGAGTGCTAATGCCAGGTTCAAGTATGCATTAAGGTATATAAAGAATCATGAGGATGAGTTAAGCAGGGATGCTCTGGCTAGAAAGCTTGCCAGTAAGAATCCAAGAAACTTTTGGGAAGAATTAAAAACAATGAATAATAGTGCAATGTCTCTCCCTGCTAATATTGAAAATGTAACTGCTGTGGTGGATCCAGGGGGATTCGTGGGGTTCGATCGAACCCCCCTAAACCAGAATCACTCTAAGCCAGAAAGCCCTGCTCCCAAAGCTAACTGACTGAACATACAAGTTATTTTACAAACAACACTAAAAGCATGTAATATACCCTTTTGTTTCATTTGTTTCAGATCGTTAGTCGACCCTGTGCCTTACTTTAGCACTCAAAAGTCTAAAAAGCAATATTCATTCAAAATATTTATTCAATAGAATTTTCGGGTTACAATGTCAAGAAGAGTAACAACAACCAAGAATTGACCCATTTTTTGGTCCATCAAGTTTGGTCCATCCCACGTCAGTGGCAAGGTTAGTAACTATTGTAAACTAAAAGAATGACTTTAAAAACTACTTACAGTTACTGATCGATTGCTCATATTAAATTCATTGTCTCTCGTTTTGACAGTGATGAAGAACAACAATCTACCCCGACTGCAAAGAGGATTCGCACTAGCGCCAGTGATACCGGTAGGAACACGTGTTGTACGACAAGCTAACTCACAGGAAACCATTTTTCTTGTTTTGATATATTTTACGGTTAAGACTAAAAACTAAAGTAAGCTAAATCTTATTTCTTTTTCTTAATATAATTATAATAGCTCCGCATTTTGTTTTTATTGCAGGTAACCCTGCTTGTCATACACCGGTACATGATATTGACGTTGGTGCCCTGTTGCGTCAGAAAATTCTTGTTAGATCTCTGCAACAAGCTGAAAAGTTCAATGTCATAACTAACCATTTTCAACCAGGAAAGGATTATTCTTCCCCCAAAGTGTTTATGAATGGTTGTAATCGGTCTTTTCAAAGCTTTTGGCAGCAACGCTATCCTTGGCTGGTGTACAGCAAGGAATGCGATGGTGGTTTCTGTCTTCCATGCATTCTATTTTTGAAGTGCCCGGAAATATCCCCCCATTATCCCCCGCAGCCACGGTCGAGAGGACCAATCAGTGGGAAGTATACAGCGTGCCACATCCCCTACCCTGGAGTAACGGAAAATTCTTTCCCTCACACAGCTTGAGTCATCCCCCACCCAATACCTCCCATAATACCCCCTTTTTGAGTCACTTCACCAACATGGAAATTAATGCATACATGCAACTCTGTGGAATTTGTACAACTGCAACAGCTGAGACAGAGGCGATCAGGTGCGATTTTTGTCAGCTACTTTTTGATTTTAAATGCCTAGAATGGGGAGATGAAAAAATCTCCCTTATAACGAACGCAAAGCAGTTTAATGGAATAAAATTTTTCTGCGAGAACTGCTTGACCGAATTAAACTCTTTTACGGTATTTAAAGCAGAAAGAGACTACGAGAAGAGAATGAAAGAGGAAAGTGGAAACAAAGAACAGTGGAAAACGGAAGAAACGGAGAAAGGCGAAATAGAAAGAATTCAAATACCGTCACAAAATGAGGCCGAAAACACAGGCGACAAAGAGTGTAAAGACAACACACAGCATAAGGGCAACGAAGGACACAAACACAACTAGCACAAATAGCACAAATAGGACAAGACAAGAGGGCAGTCAAGTAAACGAAGTAAAACTGTCCCCCAATAAGGAGGAAAAAACAAAAGCCAAGAGTAAATATGGGGAAGGAATTATATGCAGGTATTATATAAAAGAAAATTGCAGATTTAAAAGAGGACAATGTATATATGAACATCCCCCAATATGCAATTTCTTCTATAATAATGGTCGTTGTAAATTTGGAGACGGATGTAAATTCTACCACCCGGACATTTGCAGAACTTACGCAAAATACGGAACCTGCAAATTCGGGAATAAATGCTACTATCAACATCTCCCGACGGACTCAACGAACAAAGGAAAAAGTTTAAATGACAATAGGAATAAAAATAACAATAGGAACAACAATCGGAACACAATAAGCGAACAAGAAAATTTTTTCAACATCTCGGACACCTTACGAATGCTAAATGTCATCCACATGCAGTTGACACAGCTGGAAACCCCCGAGCCAAATCGCTACCGGGCAAGAAGCTACCAATACAAGTAGGAGGAAACGGATCTCTTTCGGAGGATCATAGAGCAACGAATCAAGCGATATCGAAGGAAAACGAACTTGAAGTGCACAAGGGGCAACGAAAAACAGAGAACATAAAAATTGTCCTGGCTAATATTCAAGGAATAAGACCAAACCAATCACTCAACAAGGTTTCGTACCTGAAAGGATTTATGGACGAAACAAGGGCGGACATCGCATGCCTCACAGAAACTCATCTTAAAGATTGCCAAGGAAATTGTGAAAACTGCGAACATTGTATTGATAAGAAAGAGATAAATATAGAGGGCTTCAACTTACTAAGAGCGGATAGAACGACGAGACGGAAAGGTGGCTGTGCTATATATGTACAGGAAGGTCATATGACAGAGACGATAATAAGTAAATCAAACAGCTATGTGGAACTCCTAGCAGTGAAAATAGAAAAACTAAACTTGATAGTAATAGTCATCTATAGACCTCCAAGCACCCCAACCGAAAAATTCTCGGAGGCCATTGATGACATTAGAAAGCTAATAAAGGCCATAAACCCTCCATCCCCCAATATAATGATCTGCGGAGACTTTAACTTCCCATTTATAAAATACAAAAAGGTGAATAGGAATATATATATTCACCAGGACAAGGGGGGCACAAGAGAAGATCAGGAACAAGCAAAAATGTTGATGGCTCTCACAAACGAGTTTATGCTGACACAGGAGATAACAGAAAATACCAGAAAAAATAACTGCCTGGATCTGGTATTCACGAATAACACGAACTTGATTGCTGATATATAAATAACCCCAACCATTATCTCAGACCACAACTTAATCGAGATATCAACAAATATGATGGCAGCATTAGAAGACAATACACATATTGTGGAAAGAAGTAAATTCGGGGCCTTTAACTTAAACTCGAAGACTATAAATTGGGAAGCAATCAGATCGCACATGGCCCAAATAGAATGGAGAACAATTTTCGAGAATAAAACAACTGAAGAAATGCTAACAACTTTGGAGGAAAAAACGCTGAGAATTTTAGAAAAATATGCTCCGAAATCACAGCCAAAAGGAAAGAGGAGCTGGCTAGAAAGGCAAAAGAAGACTATTCCGCAAAAGAAAGAGAGTGGAGGCGAAGCTAGGAAACTGCGGAGATAATGGCAGGAAAATAATAAAAGAAAAACTGGAGGGTATCGATAGGGAAATACAAGCCCTGATTAAGGACCATACAGAGAGGGAAGAGGAAAAGGCGGTAGAAGCAATAAAGGAAAATCCAAAATACTTCTATAGCTATGCAAAAAGGAAAACAAAACGCGCGCCGCTATTGGGCCCTTAAGGACGGGAAATAATGAACTAACCAACAATCCAAAAGAAATATCTGATACATTGAGAGCTCAATATGAATCAGTTTTCAGTACCCCAAAAGTGACAAAGCGATACCTGACATAAATGCATTCTTTGAAGAGGAATTGCAAGGAGAGTATATAACAGACTTTGATTTTACACCAGAAGATGTAGCGAGAGCTATAGAACAAATGAAACTACATTCAGCTGCAGGTCCGGACAATTGGAACGCATTATTGATTAAAAACTGTAAAACTGAAATAGCTACACCTTTATACTGGATATGGAGAAGATCCCTAGACACTGGGGAAATACCGAGCATCTTGAAAAGAGCAAACATTGTCCCTATATATAAAGGAGGGGACAGATCTCAAGCAAAGAACTATAGACCAGTGTCATTGACGTCCCACCTCACCAAAGTATTTGAAAGAATAGTTAGACAGAAAATTTATGATTTCCTGGAGACACGGGAAAGATTCAACGAAAATCAGCATGGATTCCGATCAGGTAGATCATGCCTATCACAACTAATAGAGCACTACAACAATATCCTAGATGCATTGGAAGGCAATGACAACTACGATGTTATATACACAGATTTTGCTAAAGCTTTCGATAAATGTGACCATGGTATAATAGCACATAAAATTAAAGACATGGGAATAACAGGCAAAGTGGGAAAATGAATCTACAACTTCCTTAGAGATCGTCTGCAGGTCGTCAAAATTCAAGGTATATCATCATCAGAATCGGAAGTACGCAGCTCAGTACCACAAGGGACAGTACTGGCCCCACTCCTGTTCATTATCATGCTAACAGACATAGACAGCGGAGTAAACAGCAATAGTATAGTAACATCCTTTGCAGACGATACAAAGATCAGCAGAAAAATCAGCGATGTACATGACGTGGAGGCCTTGCAGAGGGACACGAACAAAATATACAAATGGTCAGAAGACAACAACATGTCATTCAACGCCGAGAAATTTCAGCTCTTGAGATATGGTAGAAAAGAAGAACTTAAACAGACTGCATATTATGCTCCAGATAGAAAGGAAATTCAGAGAAGCATGAAAGCGATTGATCTCGGGATAATAATGACAGATGATGCGAAATTCGAAACACAAAATCAGATAGCGATAAATCAAGCAAAAAGAGTCGCCGGACAGGTCCTAAGGACCTCAGAAACGTAACGGGGGTCAAAGTTGAAGTCTTCAAGAAAAGACTGGATGCCTGGCTCAGGACAGTACCAGATGAGCCGGGCGTGCCTTGCTATGTACGGTGGAGAGCGCAAGAAAGTAACTCGCTCCTCCACCAGGCCAGACCTAGAGGCGGGGCCACCAGCTTGACCTCCGTGTGAAGAGAGACCAACACACGAAACAACATAAGGTAAGGTACACGAGAAAACCTTGGTGCTCTCATGAACAGTCCATTTACACGGTGGACAAAAGTAAGTACGGTGTGCGGTCAACACGAGAACGCCCCTTACCACGTAGATGTTATGGTCGCTTATGACGATTTCCTCGCCACAAGTCGAAATCCTGAAAAAAGTATTCAGGTGCAAATTGAAAGTCAACGTACCTACACAATGCACAAAAACAGAGAAGTTATCAAAAGTGTGACAAAAATTGTCCATCTTTGTGGCAAACAGTGCATTGCCTTAAGAGGTCACAGAGATGACAGCACAGCCGCCCAAGACGCAAACAGGGGCAATTTTCTTGCCTTACTGGAATTTCGTGTCAATGCTGGTGATGAAATCTTAAAAAACCATTTAGCAACATGTCGCGCCAATGCAAGATATTCCAGTAAATCAATTCAAAACCAAATTATTGGTCTAATTGGGGATCAAATTAGGGATTCAATCATCAAGGAGATAAAAGAAGCAAAGTTTTTTTCAGTTCTTTGCGATGAAGTGACAGACAATGCAAATCTTGAACAATTATCGCTTGTTTTGAGGTTTGTTGACAAGAATTGTATTGTTCGCGAAGAATTTCTAGATTTTAAAACCACTGAACGCATAACTGGGCAAGTCATCTCTCAGTTGATCCTAGGAAAACTGGAGCAGTAGGGTCTAGACATAGCAGACTGCCGTGGACGAGGGTACGATGGCGCTTCAAACATGTCCGGCCAGGCTCGAGGGGTGCAACGCATAATAGTTCAGCAAAACCCCAAGGCAATATTTGTGCATTGCAATTCTCATATCCTCAATTTCATCATCGTAAAAGCTTGTAGCCTACCATCTGTACGCAATATGGCAGGAACCATAACTGAGATTTCTAACTTTTTCAATTATTCTCCAAAGCGACAGAGGTGTCTGGAGAAAGTAATAAGCTTGGATCAGCCAGAATCTCAAAGATCCGAGACCTTTGCCGTACTCGTTGGGTAGAACGCCATGAAGCATATGAAACATTTGTGCTCTTGCTGCCATCAATTATTAAAACATTCGAAGTTATTACAAATGAACCATAGTACCAGCATTATAGTTCTGAAACATATTGGAACTGGGATAGAGAGACACTCCAAAAAGCATACAATTTCTATCACACGTGTTGTTCGTTTCAATTTCTTATTTCCTTAACTGTTGCCATGAAAACTTTGGCAATCATCAAGCCGTTAAGTATCAAGCTTCAGAAGAAATAAAACGACATCGTGAAGGCTTACAACATGATCTCGGACACACAGAAAGAGCTGAAGGAAGTGAGAGATAACGCTGACGATGTGCTTAGGGGACGGTATTCGCAAGCTGCGCAGATCAGTTCTGATGTGGGTACTGAACCCAGTGTACCAAGGACAACTACCAGACAACAGCACAGACCAAATACTCCTCATGGCACACCTGAAGAATATTATCGTTGTACTCTATTTCTTCTTTTTCTGGACCACATTATGCAGGAGATGTCTACAAGGTACGTTTGTATAACACGAACTTCTAAATTCTAAAAATCTGACAGTTTTCCATAACACGGTGGCAACGCCAACCGGTCTGGATCCGCCCCCTGCATTCTCCATCTAATTAATGAAGTCTTTTTGTTATAGATTCGGTCCCACTCAGAAGATGGCTGTTCAGTTACTTGGTCTTGTTCCCAGAGTCACCGTTGAGCCAGCAACAGACATTACTGAGATTTCTGTGATGTACGAGTCAGACCTTCCCAGCCCTGGGACTCTTGACATCGAATATATGCGATGGAGGAGAAAGTGGCAGCCAGAGAACGCCAAACCAGATTAGCTTCAACCTGCATTAAAGGTAGACTATAATTCTTCGAATGCCCATCTTGGGGTGACAATTCTTCGTGTGCTCCGATTACTGTAAAATTTTCTAGCTTAATTTAACTTTATCACTTTTTCTTTCCAGGCTTGCGATGCCGATATATTCCCAAACATCAACTGCTTGTTGCGAATTGCTTGCACCATACCCGTCACTTCTGCTGACAATGAACGTGCCAACAGTACGTTGAAACTTGTGAAGGGGTACTTAGGACTACTATGTCCACGGAGAGATTGTCGGGCTTCGCGTTGATGAGCATTCATTACGACAAGCCCGTGGATTACGAAGCTGTAGTTGAACGGTTTGCTGAACATCAACCCCGACGAATGGCGCTCATCGATCCAGTCTTTGAGAGTCGGGTGATTAAGTGATATCCCAGTCAACACCAAACTTTGTCAAGAAATATAATAACTTCAATTAAATTAAAGAACAAATCTTGAATGATAAAGTATGATTTTCAAAAGAAATTTAGGTTTTGATATTGTGAAATTTTTGTAAACAGTGTTTCTTTTAGACTTATCACGAATTTTGTCTTTCCTTGTATAATTTTCTTGCAAATCAGTACATAACTTAGATGTAGAAACTAATAAACTTGAACAAACACCGCGCAAATTGCTTAAAAACTCGTATCTGAACGCCTTAATTTTCAAAATTTTCCCCTCCAGCAAATCCTGGATCCGCCCCAGAACTGGGACTGAGAATATAGTCAAATTATGGAAGGAACACTACAGTGAGTTATTCAACTCTGTACATAAGAACAATAATGTTAATTGTGATGCTACCTATAGTCTAGATATAAGAGTTAGTGTATTTGAGACTAAACAGGCCATAAAGTGTTTAGATTGTAACAAATCATGTGGTATTGATGGTACTTCTGCTGAGCATCTGAAATTTTGTAGTGACAGATTAGTGCCTCTGTTAGTTTTGCGCTTTACAGGTTTACTGATAAATGGTGTTTTTCCGGATACAATGTTATCCGTTGTTTACAGTAGATTGTAACAAATCATGTGGTATTGATGGTACTTCTGCTGAGCATCTGAAATTTTGTAGTGACAGATTAGTGCCTCTGTTAGTTTTGCGCTTTACAGGTTTACTGATAAATGGTGTTTTTCCGGATACAATGTTAACCGTTGTTTTGGTGCCAGTACTAAAAGATAAAAACTAAAATTAAGAGAAAAGATAAAGATAACTATAGGCCAATAGCCTTGGCGTATTATGTCTAAGGCGTTTGAATATATACTCATTAATAGACTTGAATGTTACCTGTATACTGGTGATAACCAATTTGGTTTAAAAAAGAAACAAAGTACTGATATGTGTATGTATGCCTTGAAGGAAATGGTCTGTAAATACCAAACTCTAGGCTCTAGATATTTGAAAGATTTCAAAGCTGTTATCGTAGGCCCATTAAATTTTTTTTTAATAAGTCATTGGAAGCGTGGATTATCCCTGAAGACTTCAAATTAACTAACGTTACGGTCATTTTTTAAAAAGGCGACCGCACAGTAGCTAGCAATTATAGGCCTATTAGCTTAACGTCAATTGTCGTAAACTTTTGGAATCCGTAGTTAGGGATCGTTTCGTCGAACACTTAGAAAGACGCGATTTGATTAATAGTAGTCAGCATGGGTTTGGACGCCATAAATCTTATTTAACTAATTTGTTAGAGTTTTATAACAAAATAGTGCGCGAATACAATAGGCATATAGCAGCTGACGTTATTTACTTAGACTTTAAAACAGCGTTCGATACAGTTCCGCATAGAAGATTAATTGCGGAGGTTAAAGCGCACGGTATACGCGGGTGTAGGTAGCGGTGTCCATCAGGGTTCAGTATTAGGCCCATTGCTATTCGTAATCTACATTAACGACATAGATGTAGGCTTGACCAATAACGTGTCAAAATTCGCGAACGATACTAAAATATAGGCGGTAAAGTTCTAAACGTGGACGATAGAAATATGCTCCAAAAAGATGTAAATAGGATTATGGAGTGGACGGATAAGTGTCAGATGCGATTTAACGTAGACAAATGTAAAGTTTTGCATATAGGTTTTCGTAACAATAATTACCATCGTCAATATGTTTAAAAACCGTTTAGATAGGCATTTTAAAAATATTGATGCCGTTTAAAATAATAAAACAAGTAGCAACAGGAGCTATCGGGGTGATAGTCGACGTTTGAGTCTGTTGACGATTTATGCCAGCTTGTGACATACCAGCGTGTGATATGCCAGCGTTAAATTTATATAATTGAAAAAAAAAGAGGGAAAGAAAAAAAGACTAACATTTACTTAGACGTAGCTCGTAGCGTAAACTAACACACTTTTTGTTATACTGTACTCTTCATACTGTTTGTTTACTTTCATGTCTGTAGTTTGCATAGTATGACAGTGTTTCTTTGAGTTGAGGCTGTTTGCATGGTTTGTGAGGGTTCTTATTTTACTTCTTTTCATCTTTCACTCCTTTCCTATTCTCTTCGACTATTTTTCCGGCTTGGCGGCAGTGACCGGCGGATGATGATGGTGAGTGTTTCTCTCTCTTTCTGAATGAATGTTAACCCACGAATGATAGGTTTTGCTACTTATTAACACCTTATTCTCTTCTTTTAACCCTCTACTTTCTTCTTTCTCTCGGACTAACCTTAAAGTGGATCTTACGGTCTTTGTTAACCTTAGCTTCTTTTTTTTATTGGGGGTTGTTTAACCTCCCTCGCAACATCTAAGGTCATATGACGGAGGGGACCTACAGCTTTACGTGGGATCCGAACCACGGGTCGCTACATAATCTGGACGCGGAGGACAGTCTCCCATCCAACTACTGCCCAGACCAAATGTCGCTTAGCTTCGCTGATCTCCGGGAAGCGGTGTTACGACATTGGCCACGACGTAGCCCAACCTTAGCTTCCGAGTTTCCGAGTTACAGCCCGTTATGTGTTTCAGCAAGTATCCGCCTTACCTTTAAAGGAAGTGCTCAAAATGACCGCCTTGCGCTTCAATACAGCCCTGAACACGCCTCGTCATCGACTGCCTGACGCGTTCAAATATTCCAAGTATTGCTCGGATTTTCTGGCATCCTTGTTCTACACGGTTGGCGAAGCATTTCAACGCTGTCAATGAGTGTCACGTAAACCATGGATTTCAGATGACCCCACAGGTAAAAATCGAGTGGATTCAGGTCCGGGGAGCGAGCAGGCCACGCAATGGGTCCTCCACGGCCTATCCATTTATCAGGGAAATGTTCATCCTAATAGTCTCTGGCTACTCGACTAAAATGAGGCGGGAGCGCCCTCATGTATAAACCACATACGACGTCGGACACCAAGAGGAACTTCATCTAGTAAATTGCTTAAATCATTCCTTAAAAAATTAGAATAGGATTCTCCTGTTAATCTTCCAGACAAAACAAAAGGACCGATTAAGTTGTCGGCAATACATTGATACTAAATTGTTGTTGGTGCCTTGACTGGATGATGGCATGCGGATTCTCTTTGGCCCAGTGATGAGTGTTGTGAAAATTGATCACGCCATTTCGTGTGAAGGCAGCCTCATCAGAAAACAACACGGACGATAGAAAAAGAGGATCGTGAGCACACTGTTGAAGGAACCAAGTACAAAAAGCCTCTCGTGGTGGGAAATCAGCTTCAGTAAGGCCTTGTACTCTTTGAACATATGGGTAAATGTGATATGTGATGTGATATGTGTTTCCGTAAAATTCTCCACACAGTTGTGTATCTTACACTCTTACACCCACTCAACAGTTCTGGCGCTGATTGTTTACCACCATCTGAAACTCGCTTGTTGAATGATCCTGTATCACCAAGACACTCGTCTATTCTCTGAAAGGTCTTCTCATCTGGCAGACGGCGATTCTGAAACCTTTCCGCATAAAGACGTCTTGCTGCGGCCGCATTACACTCCGCATGTCCATACATGAGATGCATGTCTGCCATTTCTCTGTTTGAATAAGCCGCCATTCTCACTTCAAATGCACACTATCACTGAATAGCACAAAAACTTTTAAGAGTTTTTTTCATTGGACTGCACTTATTCACGGTAAGAAATTACGAATACGAACAATGAAACACCGCGATGCACCTCTGACTGACTGATGGCTCTACACTCAAAGACATTGAAACATGTCATACAGTGTACGAAACATTACAATCGGCAAGGCCATACATGAAATAAGTCTCGTACACACTCACAAACATTGTCGGCAAGCAGTGTTTGTAAACAGTTTGCAGAAAGAATTGTTGGAACACAAAACGGGCTGTAACTCAGAAACAAAGCGATTTCGGGCATATGTTTATATAAACTTTTTTCATTGTATTCAGGGTGAGGCAAAAGTCAGGAACCATAGGCACATTTTAATAATTTGTTTTAATATGTGTTTTGTTCTTTTTCAGATTTGTTGTTGAACCTATGGCACAGAAATTAACAATAGATGAACGGGTGGAGATAGTTTTAATGTGTGCAAGGCGTGGTAACACACACCGCTCAGTTGCTACTGCTTTTAATGACAAACACTCTGAGAGGCCGCCAGTTGTTCAGGCATCAGTTCGAAAACTGTTCACTCGCCAAAAAGTTCAACCTATGCAGCAACATCACTAACGGTGCTCAATCACCTCGAAAACAGCCCACGTAAGTCCTTAAGAAAGTTATCCCAGGAAACGGGTGTCTCCAGAAGATCCATTCAACGAATTGTTACAACAAATCGTTTCCACCCCTACAAAGTCCAACTCGTTCAGGAACTGTACGGTGACAACACAGACCGTCGTGTAGAGATCTGCCAGTGGTTTCTACAACATCGACAGCTTCAACGAAGGATCATGTTCAGCGACGAAGCAATATTTCACCTCAGCGGTCGTGCCAATCGGCATAATGCACGCTATTGGGCCAATGAGAACCCACACTGGATGGACGAAGGACAAGTGCAATTCTATCCACGAATTATGGTGTGGGCTGCACTCTGGGGGGATCGGTTAATGGGTCCGTACTTTTTCGACGGCAATGTAACAGGTGAAACATATCTGCATCTGCTGCAAACATTTCTAATGTCCATACTGGATGGCATTCCATTGGCAGAACGGGCGGAGATGTGGTTTCAGCAGGATGATGCACCACCACATTTTGCAACCATCGTCCGAAGCTCTTCAGATGAAACATTCCCAAGAAAGTGGATCGGACGGCGAGGGCCCGTCGAACGGCCACCTAGGTCTCCAGACCTCACGCCTCTTGGCTTTTTCTTGTGGGACCATTTCAAGTCGGTAGTCTATGCTGATCGACCCAGAATCATACGTTCTCTAAAGGATAAAATCACATCTGAGTGTGCCAGAATGAGTACCAATGTGCTAAGGAATGTTCAAACATCATGCATTCAACGCGTCAGAAAGTGTCTCCAAGTGGAAGGCCACCAATTCGAACATTTAGTATAATTTAATAAAATGTGTCTATGGTTCCTGACTTTTACGCCACCCTATATATATATATATATATATATATATATATCAGTGGCGTGCATTTAGGGTAAGCTAGGTAAACGCCGCCTACCCTAATAAAAACCTTATTAAAGATATTAAAGACAGTACCGTATTTTTCAAAATAGGCTACAGTGCATACCCACTAGCCAGGTATGAAGTTCATCATTTGCTATAATTATACAAATTGTACATATAGTGTGTGTGGTTGCACGCAATACCGCTTACCCTATAGACGTACCAACCGCACGCCACTGAGTTTTATATATATATATATATATATTGGAGTTGAAATGTTTATTGGCAGAAGAAAAAATAACCTCCATAATATATCTAGTAATAATAAGAAACTAAAAACAAAAATAGGACTAAAAATAAAAATAAAAGTAACAAAAATGCCAACATCAATGCCCATAGTTTAGAAGACATGAAGCAATATAGGCGAGCGGCCAACCCTGATAACAGGCCATATTTTTTTAGTTTAATACCCCTCTCGTACAGAAATGTAAAACATGTCCTAAAATGATCTGCACCATTTGGACATATAACTTTGGCATGTTGTCCTCCATTCTGAGTGTGCTGAGATAGTAAAATCAGCCATTAACTTCAGCTATGTACAGGTACTCGTGTATTCATATTTTCAATTCACGTATTACAACTGAAATCCTTGAAGACACAATGAACAGTGAAGACAGTTTATTTCCCATGAAGTTATACATTTTCTGAAAGCTCTAGTGCTACACTATATCAATTTATCTTTAAAAACATTCTTTTACATTAAATTTTTTTTTGCCTAAAAACGTTATTGTTAGACCCAAAAAATATCACCTAAAATACAGGTGTTTCAAAAAACTGATTAATATGAGTTACACAAAACTAATTTTGAGTACAATAATTCAGATATTTTGATACTCAAGCATTAATACACTATGTTGAACAAAATGAATGCCATACTAAAATGTTGAATCACCATACAAAGTACTGTGCCTACATGGGTTAATAATGGAGACCTCATGCCAGCAGAAAGGTTTATCGTTCAGTTATGAAAAACAGGCAAATGTTGGTATGATTACAATACATATATAATAATGTTGCACTTGAAAATAAAGTTTGAATTGTTAACTGTGTGAGACCGATATTGAGATTTCAAGAACGTCAATTTTGTAAAACAAAATTTAAATTACTATACATACAGGGTATACATAAAGTCAGGATCTATTTTTGTGAAATAATTATTTTTTCTATTTTTCTTTTCAGAAGCCCTTAGAATGAATAAAGAAGAGTGTGTGGCAATAGTAATTTGGCGAATCGAGGAAAAGAAATACAATGACATCAGAGAGAAGTTTAGAAGGAGATTTCATAAGCCGGGGCCAATAGACAAGACAATACGAAAATTGGTGAACAAATTTAAACAAACGGGATCTGTAAATGATGAAGCAAGATCAGGACGACCGTGTATGTCAGATCTTACCGTGAATGCAGTACGCGGAATTATCACTGAGGAGCCACGTACGTCCGTTCGTGCTGCATCACACAGACTCGAAAATTGGTGAACAAATTTAAACAAACGGGATCTGTAAATGATGAAGCAAGATCAGGACGACCGTGTATGTCAGATCTTACCGTGAATGCAGTACGCGGAATTATCACTGAGGAGCCACGTACGTCCGTTCGTGCTGCATCACACAGACTCGGCCTCCCGACGTCATCTGTGCACAAAATTCTGAAAGTTAATTTGCAGAAGAAAAGCTATCATTTGCAGGTTTTACATGATTTACATGAGGAAGATTTCCCTCGACGAAGTGCTGTGTGTGCTGATCTCGTAGAACAAATCTGGAGTGATAATTTAATGGACAACATTCTCTTTAGTGATGAAGCCACTTTCCATACGTGTGGAAAAGTAAATCGCCATAACTGTCGAATTTGGGCAGATGAAAGACCGAATGATTTCGTCCAAAATTGGGAAAGAGACTCACCTAAAGTTAATGTTTGGATGGGTTTGACAAAATCTAAGGTTTATGGTCCTTTTTTCTTTGCTGAAGCTACAGTTACGGGGCTTATTTATCTGGACATGTTGCAGCAATTCCTTGAACCTCAGCTGATTGGTGATAGGATTGTTAGTACCGTCGTCTATCAACATGATGGTGCTCCTTGTCACTATGCCAAAATTGTTCAGGATTATCTAAATGGACGTTTTCCAAATCGCTGCGCTGGATCGGACGCGGAAGCAACAGACCTTGGCCAGCGAGATCACCAGATTTAACCCCTTTAGGTTTCTTTGCATGGGGCTTTATCAAATCGCACGTCTATCAGACGAAGATTACGAGTCTTGAAAACTTACGTACACGTATACGAACTGGTGCAGATAACATAACACCACAAATGCTCCAGAATGTGTTTAGAAATGCTGCGGAACGATTTGAGCTGTGCAGGGATACTGATGGGCGTCACGTCGAATCCTGCTCTTAATTATTTAATAAATGTTACCACTTTATCATTTTATGATTGAATTCCATATAATTTCCAAGTGCTTCACAAAAATAGATCCTGACTTTATGTACACCCTGTATATCGATGTACATAACACAAAATCAACTAAATCAACTAAAATCAATTAAACGAACTAAATTTTAACAATTCTTATCTTTATGAAGCAAACTACTAAATAACTTTAAAGCAGAAATCATTACTTAAAATTGGAATCTTTCCACTAAAAGTCTCAACTTGTTTTTCAATTATAAAACTGCATGTAAGTCAGTGCATACTGTATTCGGTGACTCCCGCAATATCATTTCAATGCGTTATTAGCAGTCTACCCTATACTGGGAAATAACTCACGTTATAACAGCATATATGAAACACAGTAATAAATTATTAATGCACACTACTATTATAATATGGTTATTCATCTAGCTCATCCAGTGGTGGTTTGTGAATGGGTTTGTTCATTCATGCAGTCCTCAGAAGCTTTGCAGACGCATTTCTCTGTGCATGCCATATCATTCGTTGCACAACTGCATTTCTTACTAGTGTCTGCGTTCACGGCATGAGCACAGAAGCTCATCTAGTACTTCTGCAGTTGTTCGTCCATCAAATAACTTCAACTTTAATTCATCACCCTCTCTTTGCCACCCATTTCCATCTGGTGAAGACATATCTGGTTTAGCAACGTGAGCCAACATCCAAATGCGGGTCTGAAATGATTCTCTCTTAAAGTTTTGAAGAAAACTAGGTTCTGAGGGGGGGTAGTTTGTGTAATGGTACATTCTTGTCAGCAAGGCGGACTCTCAGAAGATTCAAGTCATTATGTTCTTTATATACATCCTTTGGGTCGTATAGAGCACCAACAAACTGTCGGGCTGCATGTTCGACCTCAACTGTGTTGTCAGTACCCAAACTACCAAGGAGTGGAATCGAACCTTTCTTCTCCAATGACTCCATGGTTTTCCACATTTTCTTTTTCCTATGCCACAGAATGATGCGACGCTATCATATCCTGTCAAAGCATGCATGGCGGGAAGTAGACTAGGAACCACAGGAATTAATTCATTGCATATGCTGTGAACAGGAATATGACGATGGAGATCAGCAGTAGCGGTCACCTTTCCTGTTTCTACCCAGAAAGATGATGTACTTTGCATCTGAGGAAAATAATGCACAGGTAGCACTGGGACATCTGTGTCAGGTGACTTTTGTCAAGTCACCTGCTTCCTTGGATATTGGCAGCAGAAAATTCCTCATCTGCCTTCATAGCATGGAAAAGCATCCTTGTACCTGCCTTTTCATGTGAGCAAAACAAATCTTCCACTGGTGTCACGCCTTGGCTAGAAATACAGACCGCTTTTTCTTCATCACTGAACCCACCTGCAAGGTAGATCTTATGTCCGTAGTGTGCAGCAAGTTCCGGTGTTCTTGGTGCATGTTCAGTTATATAGTTGAACAAGAAGTCAGTCAATGCTGCTTTATTCGATGAGAGAGCCATGAACTTCTGCCATGGCGGAAGTGGGCAGCTGGACATCACCTGATATTGCTTGGCTCCACCTGCAGTTGCTAGCCTTCTACTCCGTTCTTCAACTTTGATTGAGTCTTTATAGTTATACTGGTTGAACACATCTATTATAATGTTGGCTTTATGCGTACAAGTCAACAGCCAAGTTGTCTGTCATTGATTGTAATTCAGCCATGGCATTTCTGATGTAGACACAGGTTGCACTATCAGTAGCTGTTGGAATAGGACCAACCTCTACCTTGTTCTCCAGTATGTGTGTCAACTCAGCCTTATGTGTTTTTCTCATTGCACCATCTTCATGAAACAAGCATGTTGGAATGGATATGATTGGCTGCCTCAATACATGGATCATTATTATGTCTGGCCGTGCCTGTGAGATTTTAAGTGCTCTACGAAACACCATTTCAGCACTGATATTAACCAGCTTTTTCTTGCCTTGGATCAATACATGTGTAGTTTTAGTCATGTCGGTGAAGGTCTTATTTTTGGATCTAGTCAGAGGACTGTAGAAGCTACGATTACCTCCAGTGGACAAGGTACTCCCAATAAATTCGTACATTTCCTTCTCACCAGCATCGATGGCAGATAATAGCGACTTCTGTATATCTTGGTCAGCAATGATTCCACTGGAAATGTTCAACAGTTTCCCATCTGGATGGACATCTGGCTGAAATGGATTGGTCATATTGTTTTTAAGATGGTTGCTCATAATTTTTACATCATCATCATTTCACTTAAGAGCAGAGAGGTTTGCTTGCTCATGTATAGGACATTCTTCAGCAGCTATTCCAGTACGATCTTTCATACTCTGGGCATATTTTCCTAGTGACGTTCTAGTGAGCATCCAGCGGGGAAGGGCTGGTTCCTTTCGGGTGAGTCCAACAACACCCTCATTACTTTTGGCATCTCGTATCACAGTTGAGTCAGTACCCATGTCACTCGAAATACCACTGAAACGACCTGGTCTCAGACGAACTGCAAACTCACCAGCACTGACTGCTTGAGAGACATCTTCAGGAAGTTCCATCATATCAAGGAGATAAATGGGTACCCATCGTGAATAATTAGTACGGTTTGCAGCGAAGAAGTATGGCGTCATTGCAAGTTGTGAGAACAGATGTAATGAGCAGTTACCTTCACGTTCACTGTGTATGTAGTTCAATAGTATTTGAACTGCATCCAGCAACATTGACCAATATTTAAATGTGGGTAAGTCTGCACTACGTTCTTGTTTGAATCCACTTAGTAGCGGAAGAACATCATGAGTAAGTCGATCCCTCAGTTCACTTGCAACTTCTGCAGATTCTTGATCACCGCCATTCTGAATCGCTTCATAGGTATCCTCAATCTGTTGCCACACCTCATCTGGGATATGTCTTTGTTGGTCGGCATCACACCACTTCACAAATTCTGTTAAGAACAGCTGCATCAGTGCCTCACCACGTACAGATCTGTGAAACTGCTTTCCAGCAAGCACCATGTCAGTTGTGTTTGGGGCATAAGTCCTACTATCCAGTAGCAGATCCCTCAGTCCATCACTTCCCCCATAATTTTCCAATGGCAGCAATGAAGCAGCATGCACTGTGGAATCCACCAAGGCGAATTACATGATTGGGAAAGTCGTCTGGTTTGCTCCATTTTACCTGTTGGGCCACTGCCTACAGCTGTTGGTCCATAGTTTGGACTGTACTGAGTTGTCCCATTGCTTTTGTCATTTCTTGACTTCTGATCATTGCTGTGTAGACAGTTGATGGATCGGCAGGCTTTGCATCTATAACTGGAGCAGAAGTGGCAACTGTGCGAGTGAGTTGCATTTTTGTCATCGATGCATTGTATCCAATCCAGAAGGAAACTTTTTCAGTTGTACTGTAGTCAATACGTGGAGGAACAGAAAGGTTACCACGCGGAATCGCTCTCAGAAACATCCAAGCAAGATCTGCTACCTGCATGTCTGATCCAGCAATATGTAGTGATTTCACCTTGATCTTCGCATCATCACGGCGAGGTGGTTCTAGTCGTTTCCCGGGCTTTTCATAATGCAGTACATTACAGGCATCATTACAGTCGAGAGACAATGACTTTTCTTGGCCAATCTTCACTCTGTCGACCAGGCCAGTCCCAACAGTATCAATAGCCTGTTCCTGAAATACAACACGGGCCATGGCATGAAATGTTCCCTTTCCATCAATGGTTGCACAGTTGATATCAATATTGTCGTCACCTTCTTGAATCAGCTTTCCACCATGTTGTCGTGAGACTAAGCCATGTGGTATGTATATGCGATCTTGCATTCTTTTAAGCTCATCTTTTCCTAGGGCAGTTGAAAAACGTCGAAGATGATCATAGCTTATGGTGAAACCATGGACATGGAGAGTGTCTATTATATCTCGTTTTCCATGGAGTTGCGCTGCAAGTCCTCGATGAAGGGGGGTTATAATATTGCTGTCACTGCTATGAATAACACTTTTTGCAAGAGCTAAGACTCTACGTTGTAATTTTTCTGCTGGCTGGTAATTTGAATCACACGATTCAAATGCCTCTGCTCAGTAACCAGAGAAACTCCTTCTGTAAAAGTGCTGGAACAAATTCTTCAGATGTTTTCAGGCCGATTTCAGCAGCTGTGTAGTACTCAGTTGGCTTCTCAATTTGTGCTATTTCTTGTCTAAGCATACCAATGGCAGAATTAAGTAAGCTTTCTGAATTCACTGGAACATTTGATTGTTCTTCAGCAGAACCAAGTGTCATCTCATTAGAGTTGAAATCTTCCTTCAGTTGAGCAAAGGCTCTGACATCATCTCCTAAGCTGACACTGCTACTGACAACAATGCTTGACTTGAAGTGTCCTCGCTGGGCATGAATAACAATGTTATCACCATAATGCTTCATGAGACGGCGCTGAAGTTTTTCTGCACGGTATGCTTGGGTATCAATGTGGTCAGGTAACAGCTGTTGGAATTTGTCTAGCATGGTTTTCAACTTATAAGCTTTTCCTTGTTGTAGATTAATATCTATTTCTCCTACTAGTGCCATAAATGCCATCTCGTATATGTTCTCTCCTTCCATTTTCCTTGAAGCACTGATGTTATGCTTGCTTGTATAGCTTGTCATGCAGGATTTGTGGTAAACAGCATCAGTTGCAATGAGGTCTCCTCCTTCAATTTTGGCAAGCATAGAAATGTCCTTCCGAGCTTGTGCTGCTTGATAGAGATTACTCTGACACGTAGTTGTTTGTACCTTATCTATGCTGTCCCTCTTTCGCGCGTTGCATATTAAACACATTGAAAAATCTGTAAGCTTGGATGTTTGAGCTCGTGTGCCGAACACTTTGTTCTTCAGTACCATGTGATGCAGAATCATGCGTGCTACATTTTGTACTAACATGAGAAATGTTTTTCTTACTTGTAAATGATTGTTAACAGCTACGATATGTAACGGACATACTCTGTAACTTTGCAAGGTCATCAAGCTCAGATTCAAGTGTTTGTAAAAGGTCATCCTGCCGTAACAATGATGTTGACAATAATGTTTCAATACCTACTTTTGTGGGTACAACCAGTTTTTCTTTGCGACTCTATTGACATGTAACGCATTTCCCCTAATTTGTTGACAGCTTCTGTTTCTTCGCCTGTACAAATTTTAATGGACTTGAGTCAGGTTCTGCCATGCTTGATATAGATGATCGTCTGAAATAAAAATAACAATAATTAAACTGGTTTTTCAACAATACCACACATTTGCACAATATTTGTCACAGCACACATTTGTCTTATTCTAATATTGTGGTAATAAAAGGAAGAAGTAAATTTAAAACTGGGCCTAACCTATAACAATACATGATTGTATTACGTTTTACTATAATGTGATAATTCAATTGTGTATCTAGATAGTAAGCACTTATAATAAACAGTATAGGTTAATTAGTTAACAGTATTTCAGTTCGAAACTAAAACAAATTATGTATCATCTGGATAAAGTTCCAGGTATTTTCTCGGTGTTTGTTTATATTGGCGTTCCCATGGCAACCGCACATCCAAAACTGAGGAAAACACTTAAAAATGTGTTCACTGAACACTAATGACTAATAAAACACATAATACAACTTTCTGTACAAGAGGGGAATTAAAATTGTTTAAATCGGGGTCTGGCCGCTTGCCTAATACTGATGAATAGCTTGGACAAATGAATTGTCTGAGTTTTTAATTTTTTTGCATTAGACTGTATTGAGCGTCTTGTCATGTCCGGGAGGCTGGAAACATTGCTGGCGAGCGAACATTTACGATGCTGAACAACTCGGAGGTGACTTGTGACGCAGACTAGAAAGTCTGATATAAAGGAAATTTATGGTTCTGTCAGAACCCTTTATATCGTTAGCGCACAGATTCTGCCAGTAGTATGGGTGAAAAATGTTAGAGTGTAATGCAATTGCAAATGTTGACCAATGTTGCAAAGGAAATGATGCAATATGTTATGCAACGAGGAGAGGGGAATGTTGCAAGAGGTTATGCAACTATGGGGGAGGGGTTATCCCCCAAGTTGCAATTAACTCCCCCAGCATGGTGGGGGAGACATCTTTGGCGGTAGAAGGTGGGACGGCCTTACCCCCCAAAGGGGCATACCTAACCTAAGAGAGGGAGAGAAAGAAGAAGGAGAGAGGAGTGTTTGCTTGACAGGAGCCAAGCGCATATTGAGAGTTCATCCGAGCGCCCGCTGTCTTATAAGGTCCTAATCAGCCAGTTGGCGTAGAAACCAGTGCCTCCAGGCATTATCAGCCAGTTGGCATAATGTATACATCGTTTGAGCAAATGCATGTACACTCCAGACTATACGCCCTCTATCATTACACACGATTATATGCGCCGGGTTCGAGAACCGGTGACGGTGCATCCTTCAACGGTTGGTAAATAAATGGGAACCATGGGTATTCTAGTGGTTGCGGGAATCCCCGTTAAGCTGTAGGTCTAAGGTGGAGTGTAAACATCCTTCCACGGTTGGTAGATAAATGGAAACCCAGGGTATCCTAGTGGTTAGTGACTTATTTATCACTTTTCTTTATTTTCTCCTAACAGCATATTACGATTAAGAAGTTTATGAAACTTTACGATAAATAAATTTATGAAGCTTTATTTACTTTAAACAAAATCTTACAGATTTTCAGTCACTAGGACAATTATTAACTATGAATATTTAAATTCATTCTCACACTTTCGCTTTCACCATTTCCACGCATAATTTTCTTTTTCATAATTATGACTGAGTCTGATAGGTCTACAATTAACTAGGATAAGCTAACACACTTAAAAGTAAAAGAGGGCAGGGGTAAATCAGTACCATTAGTTTGATTGGGATTAAAAACTATATTCCGATACTGATAAATTTAGATGATTGTTAAATCTCATTCAAAATAATGCATCATCGTCGAAGTGAATTGTCAACCAAAAACT
This sequence comes from Bathynomus jamesi, assembly GCA_023014485.1. Lineage (NCBI taxonomy): Eukaryota > Metazoa > Arthropoda > Malacostraca > Isopoda > Cirolanidae > Bathynomus > Bathynomus jamesi. Next base: position 151,503 of record JAJOZX010000491.1, read on the forward strand.
AAAAAGGTCACAAGGGAGTGTGACCGGTCCTCCATTTCGGCGATTTTGCGTCTCTGTTACTGTGAATTAAATTCATTTTTATATTTTATTTTTTCCTGGCATGAGTGAAAAGGTTTATTATTATTATTATCAGTGGCGACTCGTGGTATAAATGTATGGGGGTGCGATTTCATAAAATTTATAATTTTTAGAATTCTAGTACATAACCAATCACATGGTGCTTCCGTACGGTACTTATATGTCAAAAGAAGCCATAAATTTGTATTAAAAAAATATTTTAATAAAATATAAAAATAATTGTTGAATATCTTAAAATTAATATATTTTTTATCTGTTAAATTAATATTTATCGTTTCAAGCAAGGGGGAGCGACCGCTCCATCGCTCCATCGCTCCTATACGCCAGTCGCCACTGATTATTATAACGATTATTATTATCATTATACAGACATCTACACATTATTTCAAAATTATCACCCACGCACGCGCGCACACACACACACACACTCCTCCCTCCATCGTTTCTGCTCACCTACGATATCCACGTGCACGATGAGAGCGCTGGCGACACTGTATACAACTTAACATTTGAACAGTCAAGAAGCGGACACAGACGCACACAACTATATATACGTTCATAAGTAGCCAGTCTCCCCACCCGTCATTGCCCATCTACAAGTCATACAGCATCTACACAAACACACACACACACACACACACACACATTTTCACCTGTTCAGTTTCTATTGTTTAAGGTTCAAAATTGCGGTCGGGTACGATTTGGCGCCGCCGTTTGGGCGCCACCGTTTGGGCGCCGCCGTTTGGGCGCGGAGCCGGTTTGGCGCGGCCGTTAATTAGTATTAAGTATTAAATAGTAATACTTGGTTATTAACCTGAAGTGCTGTCTGTCTTTTCAGATAAGTTGTGTTGTTGCCCTTAATAGCATAAATGTCTGAAAATATATCAAGTAAGAAAGGGAAACAGAAGTTTTCACATAATGGATATTTGTATGTGTTTGATAAATGTAGCAAGCGCGACCCTTCGTTACTTTTTTGGCGGTGCGAGCAAAAAAGTTAGTGCAAAGGACGAATACATACAAAAAAACAATGTAAGGTGATTATATAATATGGGTACTTTTCCGTTATCTGCCCCCTTGACGATTGGTTAGGTTAAGTCGTGATATTTTTGTTAAAACTAACGAAAATATGACGACTTAACCTAACCAATCGTCAAGGGCGTACAGTTGACCTAACCGGGCAGTGACGATTGGTTAGGTTAAGTCGTGATATTTTTGTTAGTTTTAACGAAAATATCATGACTGAACCTAACCAATGAAGGGGGCAGATAAAAATATTGTAATGATGGTTCTAAATAAATCTTTATAATTTTTTATTGTTTCAATTGTTTATATATTTTAAATGTTAAGTCCTGAGTGTAGACCTGGGGGCGGCGCCAAACCGGCTCCGCGCCCAAACGGCGGCGCCCAAAACGTCGGCGCCAGAACGTCGGCACGTCCCATTCCATCAAAATTGGGTGTCAAACGCGGATATTTTTAACCTATCCATCTAACGGTCTATCTATCTATCTCACTGTCTATTCACCTATCTATCTATCTCTTTACCTATCCATCTATCTATCTATCTATCTACCTATCCATCTATCTATCTATCTATCTATCTATATATATATATATATTGGATATATATATACGTATATATATATATATATTGGATATATATATATATATATATATATATATATATATATATATATATATATTCACAGTTGCTGCCATAAAATGAATATTTATAATAAGCGATGAGTGTTTAAATTCACTCTCACACTTTCACACACACACACACACACCACACATATATATATATATATATACATATATACATACAATAATGTGCAGTGTAGAGATCTCTGTGTATTTCTTTTATTATTAGATGCGTAGCACACCCAGCTTCCACATAATTGGTTGGTAGATAAAATGGGTATTCTGGGTGACCTAGTGGTTAAGATGCTGGGGTGCTGGAGTCCCCGTTAAAGCGTAGGTCTAGGGTGAGGTGAATAGTTTGATTGTCAGAATGAATAATTCGGGTAGGCCCGGATTCCCAGTTAAATTGTAAGTCTAGGTTGGGATGAAAAGCTTGACCTTCGTCATATATATATATATATATATATATATATATATATATCTAAAAAATCTAATCTAAAATAATCTAAAAAATAATATCTTAACAATTCATGTTTTCAATTTAAATAAACATCGACAAGACACACACACCACACACACACACACACACACACACACACACACAGCAATAAAGAATTATGAAATACTTCGTTTTATATATATATATATATATAAGATCTCCTAAGTCCTTTTTCATCGTATATAGTTTAACGAATACATTCATTGTCACCTGTTCAGTCTCTATTTTTAAGGTTCAAAATTGAGTGTCAAACTCGGATATTTTTAACCAATCCATCTAACGGTCTATCTATCTATCTGCCTGTCTATCCATCTATCTATCTGACTGTCTCTCCATCTATCTATCTATCTATATATCTATCTACCTATCCATCTATCTATCTATCTATATATATATATATATATATATATATATTATATATATATATAATTGGCTATGTTCGGTGGAGAGAGCAAGAGAGGAACTCGCCCCTCCACCAAGCGGTCATGTGTGGCGAAGAGCGTAAGAGGGCAACTCGCTCCTCCACCAAGCCGATTCTAGAGGCAGGGACTACCAACTTGACCTTTGTGTGAAGAGAGAACGACGCGCGGAAACGCATCGCGGTACACACACACATTTATTAATGCAGTTATCCGTGATTCAGTGTCATCAAATGAATTAACATGACCACTAATTGTAACCATTGTACACTTATCCGTGATCGTGACATGGAGTTAACCGTGACTTGGAGGTGTTTACATTTGCGGGTTCCTCCCGCCATATCACCACAATGCGCCTCAGTCAGTGTTTCTCAGCGCGGCCAAAGGCAATATTGCAGACGAAATTATCAAAGACACAAAGAGAAAAATCGGCGAGTGGTACCAAACCTCAAACTAAACCCAATTACCATCCAAACAATGCTGCACAATAGGAAGGCAGAATATGTAGTGTTCCCAAACTAAAGACCTGAGAAGGGAACCTCCGCAACACTGAAGAAAAATAGCTTGGTTGTTAGGGGATCAAGACTTTTAACCAGCCTCCTAACGACCTCAGAAACGTTACAGGGAATGAAAGTTGAAGTCTTCAAGAGAAGACTAGATGCCACGCACAGGACGGTACCAGATGAACCGGTGTACCTGGTTACGTGCGGCGAAGAGAGCAGCTCGCTCCTCCAACAAGCCAGGCATAGAGACGGGGCCAACAGCTTGACCTCCGTGTGAAGAGATACCGAGCAGAGGAGGACATAAGACTTAATTGCATCTTTAACTGATGACTCATCTACCTTGAGAAAGCTCCCTTTAGCCAACCAGCTGCAAGGTTAGGCAGTCATGCTCTACATTGACTAAAATTAGAATTAGGTTTATTTGGTGTTAAGTCGTTCAAGCGAGACGGTGTTTGATTATGTGTAATCTGCATGTTGCACTCGGGTGAAGGAGCGAGATGCTCTCCTGCACTCTCTTCTGTACATAACAAGGTAAACCCGGCTCATCTGGTATTGTACTGAGACAAGAATCTTGCCTTCTTCGAAGATTTCAACTTTGACTATTGTGGAGGTCCGGAGAAACGACCATTTAAGTCTCTGGCAATATCCCAGGATGTATCATAACGCCCTGGGCTAGTGTTACTATTGCGCTGTAGTATTACGGCTTTCCACTCCAAGCAGGGACATACTGCCGACCTGTGGTTACCCCTTGCTTTTTACACACCTCAGAGTTTCTAAGAATCATAAAATTGGGGATCTTTCTTGTCAATACTTTAAAACTTGATGCACCAAGTTTTAAAGCATCGCTAAGAAAGGTCCCTTTTGTGATTCTTAGAAACTGTGAGGGATGTGAAGTGCATGAGTAACTCAGGTCGACACTATGCGCCCGGCATGGAGTGGAAAGCCGTAATACTACAGCGCAATGCCCGGGGCGTTATGATACATCCTGGCATCAACTGTGATATATATATCTACATGGGTCTGTATCGAAGGAGTGACATTTCAAAGGAATGACATAACAAAGGAGTGACATAAATACCGTAACGAAGGAGTGACATAACAAAGGAGTGACAAATCGGAGATAAAATTCAAAGGAGTATAATTATTAAAATTTTATTTAAAAAAACAAAATTTGTTAGAATTGTTAAAATTAAGATTTTATTTCAAAAACTAGAAACCTAACCTAACCTAACCTAACCGAACAGTTGCAAGCCTCTCTTCCCTCTGCATTTGTTCTTTCTTCTTCTTTGTTGGTATTTTCGTGTCACTCCTTTGAATTTTATCTCCTATTTGTCACTCCTTTGTTATGTCACTCCTTTGAATTTTATCTCCGATTTGTCACTCCTTTGTTATGTCACTCCTTCGTTATGTCACTCCTTTGAATAGGACCGAGTCTACATACATAGCCAATATATATATATATATATATATATAATATATATATATATATATAGATAGATAGATAGATGGATAGGTTAAAAATATCCGCGTTTGACACCCAATTTTGAACCTTAAACAATAGAGACTGAACAGGTGAAAATGTGTGTGTGTGTGTGTGTGTGTGTGTGTGTGTGTGTGTGTGTATTTGCTGTATGACTTGTAGATGGGCAATGACGGGTGGGGAGACTGGCTACCTATGAACGTATACATAGTTGTGTGCGTGTGTGTGTGTGTGTGTGCACTTCTTGACTGTTCAAACGTTGTATACAGTGTCGCCAGCGCTCTCATCGTGCACGTGAACATTGTAGATGAGCAGAAATGATGGAGGAAGAATATGTGTGTGTGTGTGTGTGTGTAGGTGTTAATTTTGAAAAAATGTGTAGACGTCTGTATAATGATAATAATAATCGTTATAATAATAATAATAATAAACCTTTTCACTCATGCAAGGAAAAAATAAAATATAAAAATGAATTTAATACACAGTAACAGAGATGCAAAATCGCCGAAATGTAGGACCGGTCACACTCCCTTGTGACCTTTTTAGTTTTTGGTCGACAATTCACTTCGACGATGATGCATTATTTTTAATGTGATTTAACAATCATCTAAATTTATTAGTATCGGAATATAGTTTTTAATCCCAATCAAACTAAAGGTACTGATTTACCCCTGCCTTCTTTTCCTTTTAAGTGTGTTAGCTTATCGTAGTTAATTGTAGGCCTATCAGACTCAGCCATAATTATGAAAAAGAAAATTATGCGTGGAAATGATGAAAGCGAAAGTGTGAGAATGAATTTAAATGTTAATAGTTAATAATTGTCCTAGTGACTGAAAATCTGTAAGATTTTGTTTAAAGTAAGTAAAGTTTCATAAATTTCTTAATCGTAAAGCTTCATAAACTTCTTAATCGTAATATGCTGTTAGGAGAAAATAAAGAAAAGTGTTAAGTAAGTCATTGTGTGTGTGTGTGTGGGTGTGGGTGTGATAGATAATGTGCGTATAGTAGGGGTGTGCGCATCTTGGGTGTTCAGTTCTATATATATATATATATATATATATATATATATATCAGTGGCGTGCGGTCCATGAATGAGTTGCATGCAGTGCATGCGTATCAATAACTAATATACTTTTTCATGATTATTTATAAACTCCTCACACAATAAATTTACTTTCTATTACAAGTATTTGGCATTTAAATGCAATTAAATCGGTACTTACGCCCATCTCTGCGACCTGGAGATGCAAGAACAGACATCCACATAAACTTAACTACTGCCCATTCTCATGTAAAAATATGATGGCGCTTGCTGTTTCTTTCTCAAGCGACATGCGTCGACTCTCAAATACAAGTCCAAAAGCCGAAAATAACACTAGGCAACAAAGATTTTGTTACAGAAGACCAAATAGGTGCTCCTAGCTAATTTCGGTATGCTGATTTCAAATCTATAATTAGATTTTTTCTATCACGTCTAGATTTTGTGTAAAATGCAAATCACTTTTAGTAAAATTTTCTACCACGTCCAGATTTTGGTTTTAATCGGCTTAATGCCAGTAATATGAAACTTGCTTTTCAAGGTTAAAGCAATTTTTTTGCCAACTATATACAAATTCGAACAATTTTGATAAATAAAATTTATCCCGAGTTGGCAACACTGAGTCAAGAGCATAGTAACGGGCACCGGCCCAACGGTCAGTCGCTACGTGACAGTCAAGCAGAACGGTTGTTGAAGCTCTCTGCTGATGAGCAAGTGACAGGTTGTGGTGACTTGTGTGTTTTTATAGCATTTGTTTTGTACTACGGTGTGTATTTCTTTTTATTTTGCACATTGTAATAATTACTTTCTACGTTTTTTCAGATATTGTATGGTAATTCAAAATGGCATCAAATAGACGTGCTTGTGTAAATCACCCAGACAACTTCTGCTTTGTCTGTGGACAATATACACCTAAGCCACAACGTAGAAACATAACAACAAAGATTAAACTTGCCTACAAGTGTTATTTTGACTGTAAGTTAGGAGACCAACAGAGGGACTGGGCACCACATATTTGCTGTGCACAGTGCAATGCAATGTTAATAGCTTGGATGAATGGTAAAAGAAAAGCTATGCCATTCTCAGTCCCCATGGTTTGGCGTGAGCCGAAAAATCACTTCAATGATTGTTATTTTTGTTTGACAAAGATTGCTGGTTTCACAAAGAAAAACAAATCAAAGATCACGTACCCAAACTGCGAATCAGCAATGAAACCAGTACCACATGATGAAACAAATCCACCACCAGTTCCACCAGCAACGATAACAGACAGCAGTTCATCTGAAGATTCTGCTAGTGATATAGAAACAGGGAAAGATGGCATATATGTTCCAGATGCAAATATTTCCCCACATTTGTTAAGTCAAGCGGAGTTAAATGACTTAGTGCGCGATTTGGAATTACCAAAAGAAAAGGCAGAGTTGCTTGGTTCAAGACTTCAAGAATTTAATCTTCTCCAACCAAACACCAAAGTTTCCCATTTCCGCCATCGCCATTTGCAGTTTTCATCATTTTACTTACAGAAGAAAACGTTTGTTTCTGCCACGATATCAGTGGTCTGATGCAAGGGATTGGCTGTCGCTATGATCCAAAAGAATGGAGACTGTTCATTGACTCTAGTAAAGCTAGCCTTAAAGCTGTATTACTGCACAACGGCAATGAAAAACCTCCAATACCTGTAGCACATGCCACTGGCCTTAATGAGACTTATGAATCGATGAAACTGCTGCTAAGACTCATCAAATATAAGGACCACACATGGAATATTTGTGGCGACCTTAAAGTTGTATCATTACTTCTTGGGTTACAGTTGGGCTACACAAAGCATATGTGCTTTTTGTGTCTATGGAACAGCAGAGATGACAAGAACCACTACAAAAAACATGATTGGCCATCTAGAACTGAACATGTTGTTGGTAAATACAATGTGAAACACCCAGCACTTATTGACCCTCAGAAAGTACATCTTCCACCACTTCACATTAAACTTGGCCTTATGAAAAATTTCGTGAAGGGTATGGATCATCAAGGTAGTGGTTTCCAATATTTAAAGGATAAATTCAAAGGAATATTGACAGATGCTAAGCTAGAAGCTGGAGTTTTCACTGGACCACAGATCCGCAGTGTCATCCACGACTCATCGTTTCCATCTAACCTAAATGAGAATGAACTAGGAGCATGGACATCTTTCGTTGAAGTTGTCAAAAATTTTCTTGGAAACCACAAAGCTGAAAACCACCGTAAACTCGTAGAAAACATGCTTAAATCTTATGAAATAATGGGATGCAGAATGTCTGAAAATTCATTTTTTACATTCTCATCTTGACTTCTTCCCGGCCAACCTTGGGGCTGTAAGTGACGAGCATGGTGAGCGCTTCCACCAACAGATCTCAGTTATGGAAAACAGATACCAAGGTAATTTCAACCCAAATATGATGGGAGATTATTGTTGGTTCCTGCAGAAGGAGAGCTCGTCATCCTACAAGCGACAAAGGAAGAGGACACACCAAAGTTTCACTTAAGAACAGGAATTTGTCTTTCAGTAGTAACAACAAAATACTAACGCGCTTTGGGTGGATGGTTGGGCGCAGGGGTGGTAACTCCGCCAGCGGAATTCCGCTGTCTGTCTTAAGCCAGAATAAAGGAGGAAAGACATCCCTGTTCACTAATTATTTAAGTATGCTTAACATAAAACGTGGCACGGAAAAGTAGCTTAGACGGCTTTCGTAATAGAAGCGGGTGAGAAAAAAAATGAAAAATAGGGGTTTTCGGTTACACAAAATCTGGACGTGATAGAGAAATTTTTATACCAGATCTGAAATCAGCATCACCGCTTTAGTAGGAATCAGTAGTTCACGTGTCTGTAACAAAAAAAAAGTTGAAATTTGTTGCCTAGTGTAATCATTCAGACGATGCTGATGTAGCGTGAACAGCCAAATATCGCCTCGGAAGGCGGGTCAATGTTGGGTAGTCATTCCGTCTTGACTTCCACCATTTTCTCGTCAACTCGACAACCTTTTTCCTGAGAATATTTTAGCATCTCTCTGTCCACGATTTGTGCATTTTATACGAATTTATTGAAATAACTGATTTTAACCGAAATTAACCTGTTGGAAATTTTTAAACGGTTAACCGCTCCCAGCCTTGGATATAATGCTTTTGCAGGAAAGGAGTGGAAACAGGAATTAAGAACAGAAATCAGATTTTCCACACCAGACCCTCATCCGTCAAGTGCATCCAGTTACCCAACAGAGAGAAGAGAAAAAAGAAATCTTGACGACAGAAACGAAACTCGACCGCACTTACAGTAATCCATACAATGCATATTTTTAAGTTTTCTGTTCGTTATATAATTGTTTCCATAAAATATTTTTCTGCTCTATTCTAAAACATATTAACAAAAGAGAGAGAGAGAGAGAGTGTTACAAGGATTTACAAGGACAAGAAGTACCTCAAAAGCCCTTGCGACCCATACCAAGGAGGTACCAATGGCAACGAATGCCAGGGAAAAATTCCTACACATTGTCACAGCTACTTCTCGAACAGCCACCGCAGAAGACAGTAACACATATCCTTAAATAGTGTGCAATATTCGGTCTAACCTTTTCTTGAACTGATCCACAGAGGAACTGTCCACAACTTCTGAAGGTAGCCTGTTCCACGTGTCACAGATCTTATAGGTAAAGTAATTCCCACACACACTAGTGCTAAACCGTTTCAAATCCAATTTCCAACCATTGTTGCGAGTTGAGTTTTCACTTAAACTAAACATACTTCTAAAATCGACATCGTCGAACCCGTGTAAGAGCTTGAAAACCTCGATGAGTTGACCGCGCAGACTCCGAATTTCCAGCGAAAACAAATTCAGGGCGTGTAAGCGTCGATTGTAGTCCATATGTTTAACAGAAGGAATTAACTTTGTGACCCTCGTCTGGACTCGCTCCAGCCTGTCAATATCTTTCCTGAGGGTCGGCGACCAGAACTGCACAGCGTACTCCAGGTGCGGCCGAACCAAGAACTTATACAGAGAGAGCACAATCTCCTTGTTCCGAAATCGAAATTGTCTCCTGATATAACCTAACAGTTCCTCTGTGGATCAGTTCAAGAAAAGGGTAGACGAAATCTTGCACACTATTTGAGTGTGTAAAGACATTTAGGACCTCAGTCTGCGGAAATTTCTTTTCCTATAAAATAGTTAATATCTGGAACCAACTTCCCTCAGAGGTTGTTTCCAGTCAAAGTGTAAATGTGTTTAAAAATAGGCTAGACAAAGTACTGAATACTCTCATAGTTTAAGACTAAAACATAAGAAAACTCTGCAGGAGATCGCTTGCACGGTGTCTCTGTGAGCAAACTAAATATAGAGCTATTTATATATTCTCCACTTTCCTGTAAAATTTCCTTGGCTACTTTTCCAGGGTCAAGGTATTTTCTTCAACATTTTTCCGTACCTGCCTCTGGCAGGGAGGGAGCGGAGGGTGGGGAGAGAGCCTTCTACTTTTCTATCCAGTTTTCTACTACTGCTAGGATAGTTGAAAGAAAAATAAACTTTTACAAATTTTCCCTGGCACCCGTTGCCATTGGTACCTCCTCGGTATGGGCCGCAAGGCCTTTTGAGGTACTTCTTTTCCTTGTAACTCCTTGTAACCTCTACGCACTTTTTGGTAAGGTCGCTGCTAATTAGCACACCCAAGTCCTTTTTCAAATCAGTGGCCTCGATATTACTCCCCAACATGGAGTAGTCCGACTTGGGATTGGCGTAGCCACTGTGCATGACCTTGCATTTACCCAAGTTAAACGGCATTTGCCATTTTTCGGACCACTCTCCTATCCTACGTAGGTCCGCACGCATTTGCTCGATCGCTTCGGGCGTCCCAATATTGGCCCCAAGCTTGGTATCATCAGCGAATTTGGCGATCCTATTGACGATGCCAGGGTCGATATCATTTATGTAAATGATAAACAACAGTGTCCCCAAAACGGAACCCTGAGGAACTTCACTAGTGACCGAGGCCCAACCCGAGGTAGCCCCTTTAATTACAACCCTCTGCCGCCTATTCTTCAGGGAGTTTCCAATCCAGGTACCTACTTCCCCGTCGATACCGAGTGCGCGGACTTTGGCCATTAGCCGGCGGTGAGGTACCTTATCAAAGGCTTTCTGAAAGTCGAGATAAAGTATATCAATCGCCCTACTCTTATCGTACTCACTCAACATGACGTGGAAAAACTCGAACAGGTTGGTGAGACACGACTTATGCCGTTTAAACCCATGTTGAGAGTCCCAAGCAGCTTCTAGGAATCCAAATGGTCAACGATCCTATCCACTATTTTCCCCTCTAATAATTTACCTACGACCGAAATAAGACTAATGGGACGATAGTTCCCTGGACTTTAGTGATCCCCCTTCTTAAAGATAGGGGTCACGTTGGCTTCCCTCCAGTCACCAGGCACCTGGCCCGTCTCCAACGATTTGTTGAGGACTGTAGCAAAGTGCGGAGCCACCTGGTCGCGCACTTCCCGCAAGACTCTGGGGAGGAACTGGTCTGGCTGAGGAGCCTTAGACGCGTTCAGTTTGTCTATTCTGTCGGCAACGTCTGTCGCGGTACACCGAACACTATCCAGGCCAGCACCATCGTGCCTGACGCCTGGCTCGGGGATGATGCGGGTGTCCACCCTGGTGAACACTCCCGCAAAGTACTCATTCAGCACATCTGCGATGTCCGCAGCGCGCCGCTGGGGTCCTTTAACGGGCCTATCATGCTTCTAATGGGCTTTCCACTATTAACATAACTAAAGAATTCCTTAGGGTTCGCCTTGCAGAGATTTGCTACCCGGAGTTCTTCGTTACGTTTGGCTAGCCTAACCTTCGCCTAGACTTCCCTGCACAGACGGACATACGCTTCAGTGTTCTCGTGGGAACGATTGGCCTTCGCCCTCCTATACGCAGGTTTCCTATTCCGGATAGCCGAAGCGATGTCCCGACTGAACCACTAAGGTTGCGTTGAAGCAGGGGTGACCGGTTTTGAGGGTATGGCAGCAGAGTGCAGCACCATAAACTCGTCCCGGAATGCACTCCACACTCCCTCAACATCGCCGCTGACCTTTACCCCCATCTCACCTCTGCTATCCTGGAGGCCAACAAAGTCCGCCCGCCGTAGATCAAGCTTTCTGCCTCGCGAGTTACTACGCTTCACTCGAGGGACGCAGACACAGAACCTAATCAGACCGTGATCAGTCTAGGGTGGATCGATTTTACATTGTTTTCGATTTTCATATTCTAATAGAGACAAAAACTTGCGCATGCATGAGAAAATAGCCTCTGCAAAATCTTAGCTTAATAGGTAATCATCTTCTGCCCCCGGCAGAGCGATGAAAATCATATTTTAGTAGTCAAAAACGTATTTTTCTTATAATTTTTAAAATATTTCAATATGCATCAAAATTATTCCTAATAACTATAAAGTCGATGAAAAAGACCTCATATGATCGTTTTTCCAAGCGCGTTGTCTTACGTTAATATCTTTTGCCCCCGGCAACAACGTCAAATGTTGAAAAAATAGGTAATTTATATACATATTTTCAGATCGGCTCTTTGTCTTAAATAATGCATTTATATATTTCCCATAGCATTTATATCGTTGCTTAGGCATGAAATAACACACACGCAAAATTTTATGACTCTAGGCTAGAGTTTAAAGGTCATCTCTGGTGAGTGCTGCCAGCAGCAGCAGCAGACTAACAATATTAGCACGGACGACATTGTGGCTATCGGCTGTGATGGTACCGCAGTGAACACGGGTCGAAAGGGTGGAGCCATTCGTATGATTGAAATGAAACTACAAAGGCCAGTTCAGTGGATCATATGCCTATTACACGGTAATGAATTATCACTGCGACACCTCATTCAAGACTTGGACGGCAAAACAACTGGGCCAATGGGCTTTACTGGACCAGTTGGAAAACAACTGAACGACTGCGAAAAACTTCCAATTACAGAATTCGATGCCATTCCATCTCCCGACATTGACATAGATGATGCCGAGTTGAGCACTGACCAAAAATATTTGTTAGGCATCTACAGAGCAGTGTCGAGCGGTAGCTGCTCTTCAGCTCTCGCTGCTCGAAATCCAGGTAAGATGGCGCATTCCAGGTGGCTGACAACAGCAAATAGATTTCTGCGCCTCTATGTTTCAACCAGTGAACCCTCCAGCACCTTCAACGAAATTGCGCGATTCATTATGACAGTTTACGCACCAATTTGGTTTAAGATAAAGAAAAACTCGTTTCACTGAGGGCGCAAAACATTTTTTCGAAATGATGCGTCTCTCTCAGACCATGCTTCAAAGATCTAAGACAATCACCAACAAAGTCCTCCGTAGAAATTCTTTCTTTGCTCACCCAGAAAATATTTTGATCTCCATGCTACATGCCGATGAGCAACACATAAGAGAATTGGGATGGAGAAGAATATTAAAAGCACGATCAAAACAATCACCAGCGGGGGAAATTCGAGCCTTCGCCATGCCTGAGCTGCTCTACGATAGTCAAAACTATTACGAAATGATCAACTGGCAAACGGCTGAGGTGACCGAACCCCCCGTTACAAAAACAATACCTGATACCCGAATAAAAGAGTTTGTTGAGACGGGAGACCAGCCTGATGGACTGATCCCACTATTCCCTTGTCATACTCAAGCGGTCGAGAGACTCATCAAATTAGTAACCGAAGCCTCTGCCAGTGTAAGTGGAATAGACGAGAGGGACGGATTCATCCGCTCCCGTCTTCACTCCCGAACAAAAATTCACGATTTGATTCTAAGAAAGATTACCGTATGTAAATCGACATGCAGCCAAAGGAAGGGTGGTTGGGGCTGGATAGGGTGGAACTCGACGTACAGCCACCTCCTCGTGGTGAGTTCTGGGTTGCTAATTTTATAAAATTAGCAAGCGAGGAGCTGTACTTAGTACTTATCGTACTTATAACATCGCATTAACGTAATTATAATCCACATTTAGACTTTTCTCGGGGACAGAAGATATTACTCTAGAGTCATAAAATTTTGCGTGTGTGTTATTTCATGCCTAAGCAACGATATAAATGCTATGGGAAATATATAAATGCATTATTTAAGACAAAGAGCCAATCTGAAAATATGTATATAATTTACCTATTTTTTCAACATTTGACGTTGTTGCCGGGGGCAAAAGATATTAACGTAGGACAACGCGCTTGGAAAAACGATCATATGAGGTCTTTTTCATCGACTTTATAGTTATTAGGAATAATTTTAATGCATATTGAAATATTTTAAAAATTATAAGAAAAATACGTTTTTGACTACTAAAATATGATATTCATCGCTCTGCCGGGGGCAGAAGATGATTACCTATTAAGCTAAGATTTTGCAGAGGCTATTTTCTCATGCATGCGCAAGTTTTTGTCTCTATTAGAATGTGGAAATCGAAAAAAATGTAAAATCGATCCACCCTAGGCCGCCGCCTGATCACTCCCACCCAACGATTCGTCAACGGTGAGGCCAGTGGCGAGGTTGTCTTCGGTCGTGAATACTAAGTCTAGAACGCTTTCGCCTCGTGTAGGCCCATTGACCCACTGAGATGGAGAGAGAGAGAGAGAGAGAGAGAGAGAGAGAGAGAGAGAGAGACGGGTAGGCCGAATAAGTTTTACAAATTTGCAAGTTTTATGTTACAATCAAAAGTAGAGATGAGAATGGCATACTAAAGCTTTGATATACAGCAATACCCCGCTTAGTGCGGATTCGATCAGTGCGGAATTCGCCAGAGTGTGAATTATAATTTGTCACCATACCTCGCTTTAATACGGGCCCGGACTCACTATAGTGCGGTTTTTGAAATTTGTTAACAAACTTTCCCGTCTACTTACATGTGCGCGCTCTGAAAATACTGTACTGTTAAACACAAGCGAGGCGGCAGAGGTACGTCAGTATCGTCAATGACGGACTGCAGTGGGGATGTGTTATAAAGTTCTCAGTTATCTACTGTACTTTACTTAATACACCACCATTGTTACACCCTTATAATTATGAGTGAAAAAAGGAAAATTACTGAAGTTAATGAAGCTAAGAAAAAGCGGGATCACTTTAACATATTGCTTCTCAGGAACATCTCTTTAACAAATTGCTTCCCAGTGTATATCACTTTAACATATTGCTTCCCATTGTTAATCACTTTAACATATTGCTTCCCAAAAATAGACATTACACAACCAATTACAGTTACATTACAATAGTTTATCATATTTAGAGAGTAGCTAGTCGAGAAAATGTAAATTTATGGACAACTTAGCTTATTATGCTTTGCCATTTTTTGTGAATGTAAAATATTTGGATCACCTGAAGATCAGGGCCCCCAGCCTTCTTTAGTTAGCCTTATAAGGCTAACTAACGAAAATATCACGACCTAACCTAACCAATCGTTAGGTCAACTGTACGCCCTTGACGATTGGTTAGGTTAGGTCGTGATATTTTTGTTAGTTAGCCTAGATTACCAACCTCTTTCTAACCAACTAACCTTTCTCTTTTTAACATATTGCTTCCCAGTGTTAATCACTTTAACATATTGCTTTCCAGTGTTAATCACTTTAACATATTGCTTCCCAGGAGGGATCACTTTAACATATTGCTTCCCGAATGCTTTGGGAAGCAATATGTTAAAGTGATCCAAAAAGCGTAAATGTTTAACATTAGAACAGAAACTAGAGATTATAAAGTGTCATGGAAGTGGTGCATCATATGCTAAAATTGCTCGAGACAAGAGAATGAACGAGTCATCGGTACGGAGAATTGTTAAGGATGCAGACCAGTATCAAAAATATGGGAAGGCTGCAGGATCCTCAACTTCAAAAACAACAAAGCACAACAATGGTAAATATGGAACGTCTTTTGTCAATATCGATTGAAGATTGCAATCAAAAACGAATTCCTTAAGCCAAATGACGATCCAATTTAAAGCAGTGAGTCTCTTCAAGACGCTTAAAGAAAACGAAGATGGAGAGATTGAAGAGGGAACTAATTCAACTGACGAAACATTTAATGCAAGTCGTGGATGGTTTGATCGTTTCAGAAAACGTTCACGGATCCATAATGTCCGCATTATAGGAGAGAGTGCAAGTGCAGATAAGGAAGCTGCATTAAAATTTCCAGAGGATTTTAAAAAAGTTGTTGAGGAAGGCGGATACAAAGATGAACAAATTTTTAATGTGGATGAGAGAGGATTGTTTTGGAAACGGATGCCTTCGAAAACCTATTTAGCAGAAAATGAAAAATCTCAGCCAGGACACAAAGTTGCAAAAGACCGTTTGACACTTTTATTTGGAGGCAATGCATCGGGTGACTTCAAATTAAAGCCAATGATTGTATATAGATCATAAAATCCAAGGGTTCTTAAGGGTTATGCACAGAGCACTCTCTCGGTAATATAGCGCTGAAATAAGAAGGCATGGGTAAAAAAATCTTTGTTTGAGGAATGGTTGCAAATTCTTTTTGTCTTGCAGTCGAACGTTACTGCAAAAATAATAACATGGATTTTAAGGTTTTGTTGCTATTAGACAATGCACCCGGCCATCCCACTGGACTTGATGACTTAAATGAGAATGTCGAAGTGGTTTATCTACCACCTAACACAACGTCATTACTGCAGTCAATGGACCAAGGTATTATCGCAACTTTTAAGGCCTATTATTTGAGACGAATGTTTTCTCAGGTGATAAAAGCAACAACAGAAGAGGACGCGCTTTCATTGCAAGTTTTTTGGAAAAAATACATAAAAAATGCGATTGAAAGCATCAGTGCATCTTGGCTTGAAATCACCTCTACCAATATGAGAGCGGTTTGGAAATGCGTTTTGCCGCACTGTTCAAATGACTTCACAGGCCTTGAGTCACAGGTTCAATAACTTTCAGAAAATATTGCAGACCTTGGGAGAGATCTTGGATTTGAAACTCTGGATTCTGCCAACCTTCGTGAGTGCATTGAATCGCATTCAGACGATCTTACTGACAATGCTCTCATAAATTTAGAAG
Organism: Bathynomus jamesi; assembly: GCA_023014485.1. Taxonomy (NCBI): domain Eukaryota; kingdom Metazoa; phylum Arthropoda; class Malacostraca; order Isopoda; family Cirolanidae; genus Bathynomus; species Bathynomus jamesi. The sequence goes on from JAJOZX010000491.1 coordinate 168,221, forward strand.
AACAGCGTGCGTATGAAGAAGAAGAAGAATCACATGGTTCAAATGACATTCCAACACCTTCCAAAGAGTTCATAACAAACGAACTGGAGAAAGTGTTTCGTTTGATAGAAGCAGCTAAAGAAAGAATTATGGAAGGTGATCCCAACTTAGAGCCTTACAGTGCAACGAGACTTAGAAAATGCTATTAGATGCTACAGAGAAATGTACTCTGAGAAAAAGAAAAAAGTTGTGCAAACCTCGTTGCTGAAATATTTTTCAAAGCAATAAAATTCTTCATAAAATTTAAATAAACGTATGTAAATTCTTAATAAAATTTACAAAAACGTATGTAAAAGTTTTTCTTACCTCTTAAAACTTTGCTCATTCATTACCTAACCAAAATAAATTTGATTTTCTCAATGTTCAAAAGCTAAACAATGCATATAAGTTGGAAGTTTTTTAATAAGATAATGCTTTAAAACATACTTACAAACGTAATAATTAATTTAATTTAATAAATAAAAGAAGTATTTATTAATATTATGAATTGTATAATATTAATGTACTTTTTCCGCACGCATTAACCGCACTAACCGGGGTATTACTGTATTTTATTGTTCACAACTCAGACCCAAACAAAATTTCTAAGTCGGAAAATGTGCTCACAGAAACGAACCTCAACAACTGGGGTAAGAAAACCTAAATGGCAAAAACTTCATCACCTTCGATTTTCTTTTAAATTTGAGCATAATTTCTACATCAGTAACGCTTTCGTTAAATTAAAATATCAGAATATGTTTTAAAATTCATGTAAGTATTTAATTATTTTGTAACGTTGGTGCTCAAGTCTAAAATTATGAGCTAAAAAATCTTGTTTTGCAAAATATTATATCATCTTCGATACTTGAAAGTTATTTGCGTGTTAGCTATGTATTGCATAATCTTTCTGAAAATACCAACATCAGAATAACAGCTGATATTTAACGCACTTTTCTTCCGAAAAGTTTATGACAACGACGACGTAAAAAAAAAAATCTAATTCGTTCGCTTCGACCCTTTGGCGGCTTCCAAAAATCAGATTAGAAAACATTTGATATGTTCCAAATCAAATATTAACATTCAGAAAATAAATTAATTCTTTATTGAAAGAGGAAATATGCAAATAAAAGGAACTGGTATGAATCAGCAGAAAATTCTATTCACAAAAGACAAGAGATTCATTACATATTGCTTTCCCTGAAAAAAAAGCACGAATATAATATAAAATACACAATATACAGTGTGTATATAGAATTATTTAACATTTTTAAAATTAAAGAAACACGAAAAACTTAAAGTTAATTTTATTTAAAAGACTTAACAAAACATAACCAAACCCAATGACCTTAATTCTTTAGAGAAAGAACTCTAAGCCTTCCGAAATTTGATAGTAAGATACATTAACGAAACGTTAACGAAGTAGAAGTCAATTTGATGCTCGGAAATTCTTACAAATTTCTCTATAAAATTTCCAAAGGAAGTATTTTAAAATAAATTTCACAACGGAATATTGTGCATAGGTGTAAGGCAAGACAAATTCATAACACAATGAAAACAAATGCAACTCGATATGAGCAGCAATTACTGTAAGATTCACAAGCTAAAACTGGAATATAGTGTTCCCACCTGAATCTTAGAACAAAATTCGAAACGAAACAATTTACGAGTGGACATCGGCAGACAGTCTTTACGCATCTCAAGCTCGCTCATGCGCCTCTTAGAAACATTGAACAAATTTCAAACTAAAAGCGCACAAAGGTTTCTGGCTCAAAGATGACAAAATTCACAAAGGATTGGGGACCAAATTCAAACACGGGTAAAGCTTAAATCTCGACATCGGATCTTCAACGCAACTTTAACCGAACAATTTCGGGCTGTCCATCTCCAACTTTAACTGTCCAACTCGGGACGAATGTATTATTTCTCGTTGTATTTAGTTTCTTGGTTGGTTCGTTCTGAAACTAATTCAGAACAACTGAATCAAGTTAAAATGAAATAAGGTCAATTAATGAACATTCATTTCTGGATTACGCCCCACAATTATTAAACTTAAACATTTTTGTAATAACTTACAATGGTTCCGAAGTGAAACATTAATTCTCCCATAAGACACACACACACACACACACACACACACACACACACACACATATTATTATATATATATATATATATGGTGCAAACCCACAAGGAAAAGACAAATATTCCAAGGCCTTTCATGTATTCAACACTACACCTCGTCAGGGAATTCCCTGACGAAGTGTAGTGTTGAATACACGAAAGATCTTTGAATAATTTTTTTTTTTCCTCGTGAGTTTGCATCATTCATTTATTTCACGTGTTTAATTGTGAAATTCACCCGATATATATATATATATATATAATATATATATATATATATATAGGGTGAACCAAATGTAGGTGGACAGTAAATGATAACGTTTATTTTGAGAATACATATTTAATTTTTTTGTATACTATAATACAAAATAAAATTTAAATAAATTTAGTTATAATATTTAATATAATAAAACACAAACACCATAGTTATAATGAACACCATAGTTATAATATAATATAACACAAACCGTATTCAACCTACTGTCCACCTACTTTTGGTTCACCGTGTATATATATATATTAGGGTGGAGCGAAAATATGAATTTTAGAATATCAATTTGAAATACCTAGGAAACGTCATAAATGACGCTAATTGAAATGTCCACCAAATTTGAAGTAGCTGCTGTTTCAGTAAGAGGCTCCCCAATAACCTTGAAAAACCGTCACATTTTGAGCCTCAGTCACTCAGTCTTTCTAAAGTGCATGCAGTGATGAGATGTGTTACAGTTTAGCTTAGCCTATTAGTATAACTACTTAACCGTTTTTGCATGCATAAATATTTATTTCTTGTAATTCTCTGATTTAATTACATTAATTCTATTTTTTTTCAGAAATATTAAAATGGATAAAAAAGTAAAGACAAGGCAATGTAGTATATGCCCAGTTTTTGGCGCTGCTAAAGAACTAAATAGCAATAGGCTTCTAACCTATGAAGAAATGTTTAGACATTATTTATGGGTAAGAGTTGACATAAAGTTCACTAATAACAACAAAGATCCTGCAGTCTCTGACGTATCAGAAAGAGTCTCAGAAAGAGTCGCTTTAGATCATTGATGCACAAACCCTGGCCCGCGGGCCAAATGTGTCCCCCACGGGTCTTTTCAATTCAATGAAAAAGTTAGAATATAAAAGTGACCCAATTTATGACTTAGATGGAAAGTAAGTAGGCTAATACATTTAGTTATTTTCTTCGCTTGGCCCTCACATCAAAAAAGTTTGTGCACCACTGCTTTAGATATTGAAAATATTTGGGTAATGGCCTCAATTCCAACAGTTTCTCACAAAAGTTTTGCAGCTTATTCGTTCCTATCATAATAAATATATGGTGTTGATAAAGCCATACAAAGGAAGAAAAGGAAACCCAAATTATCAAAACAAATTACAGTTGTTCAGAGAAAAAGCTAAAAATTTATTTGATATTGCTAGCTGCAAATGTGTCTGATTCATGTCACTGTGATAAAACTAAAAAGGTTCCTCGCATTGAGCAAAGATTTCTCACTGATCAAAGAGGAGATAGAAAAATGGCAATTGGGAACATAGATAAAATAACAACTGAAAAACTTAAAAAGAATATGAAACGAAAAGAAGTAGAACTTTCTCGAATTAGCAAAAGCATTTCAACTAAGGATGATGCTGCAGGCCTAGGCCTTGATTCTTCTGATTCGGAGGGTGACATTTCAGCTTGCTCAGGGAAAGAATGAAACCCGACCCAAACAAGAGTTGGTCATGATGCTAGACCGTCTAACTCGCATCAACAAATGAGAGTTAATTTAGAAAATGTTGCACAAGTTTGTGATAGATACGACATATCTGACCGGGTAGGTGCATCTTTGGCATCTGCTGCCCTGCAAGATGTTGGTCTAATAGGAAATGAGGACACATCCAACGTAATTGACAGGAGTAAAATTAGAAGAGAAAGGATGAAAATACGGCGTAAAATGCAACAAGATAATGAGCAACACTTAAAAACTCTATATTTTGATGGAAGAAAAGATAAAACTGAATGTCATATCAAACAAGGCAAAAAATATTATTATAAGTCGGTCATTGAAGAACACATAACCTTAGTAAGAGAACCAGGGTCTTGCTATGTTGGTCATATTGCACCTGTCTCTGGTACTGCTCATGGTATTAAAGATTCGTTAATTCAGTTTTTATCAGAAAATGTTCAAAACATTGATGAACTGGTGGCTATTGGATGTGATGGAACTCCTGTAAACAGAGGAAGGCATAATGAAATTATTAGCCTCTTAGAATTGGCATTAGGTAGACCTTTGCAGTGGCTAATATGTCAGTTGCACGCTAACGAGCTTCCACTTCGCCACTTGTTATATCACACTGATGGGATCACAACAAGACCTGATACCTTCTCTGGAACAACTGGCAAAACACTGAAAAATTGTGAACAACTTCCAGTTGCAGGCAGGGCCGGATTAACCATTAAGCAAAATAAGCCCGTGCTTAGGGCATCAAGGGAAGGGGGGCACCACAGAAATTTTCCATTGTCGGATTTACCATGGATTTATTATACTATTATAATCGCGGCTTATAGCCTATAAGCTGTTGAAAACTGAATTTTATATATTCATATATAGTATTTATTTTTTTTCATTGTTTGAATTTGTAGTGAACAACAACCCTTTTGAGAGAATAAATATATTTCGTTGTAATCACACACTTTACGCTTTGCGTTATTATTTTGCTTATATCAAATCTTTGAGCGCCATATTAAAAATACATATAGATTAAATATTTTCGTGTGCTATAGTAAATGTAAAAACAAGATTCAGTCATGCTGAACTTTATAAAATAATTGTAGAAGACAATATTGAGTGTGCCTTCCCAAATGTAGAAATTGCCTTTCGTATATTTTTAACATTAATGGTCACAAATTGCTCAGCTGAGCGTTCATTTTCTCAGTTGAAGTATATTAAAAATACCAACAGAACAACTATGCAACAAGGCAGGCTGGATACCTTATCTCTACTAAGTATAGAAGCAGATGTGTTACGTAAGATTAGTTTTGAGGATCTGATCAAAGACTTTGCAATTAAAAAAAGTAGGAGAAAACTTTTCAAATATAAATGAAGTGGAAGTATACAAAAATAAACATTATTTTCCATCTTACTGTAAGTTTTGTTTCATTTCAAAAAATAAAATTTTATTTTATGGTTTATTTTTGTTTATATTTTGAATTACATATATATGGGGCACCAAAATCTTTTAAGTGCTTAGGGCCTCTAAAGGTCTTAATCCGGCCCTGGTTGCAGGGTTTGATAAAATTGAAGCTGATATACCATACATAGCAAATGAGGACTTAAGTACAGCCAAGAAGTATTTCCTTGAAATCTGTAAAGCTGTGTGCTCAGGTAAATGCTCTCAGGATTTGTCTGCAAAAAATCCAGGAACTTTATCTCATGTAAGGTGGATAACTACAGCAAATCGAATTCTACGCTTATACATTGCTAAAGATAAACCATCAGAGAACCTTCGTGCATTAGCATCATTTGTAATGAAAGTTTATGCTCCATTGTGGTTTACCATTAAGTCAAAATCTTCATGCACAGAAGAAGGAAGACATGTCTGGGAAACCATTTCAAGATCAAGATACCTTCCACTTGAGCTGAGAAACGTTGTGGATTCTTCAATACAACGCAACGCTTATTTTGCTCACCCAGAGAACCTATTGCTCTCCATGATCACCGATAATCAGGAGCACATTAGAGAGCTGGCAATTCGAAGAATTATGTTTGCAAGAAGCAAAACACAAAAGGAAATCCGAAAGTTTACAATATCAAGTCCGAACTTTGGAGCAAAAGGATACATTGATCTTATTAACTGGAAATAAGAAAGATGTGTTAAGCTTGTAACAGAAGGAGGAGCTACAGTTTGTGGAAAAGAACGATGGGATGGATTCATTCGAGTGAGATTGGAATCAAGAAACATAATGCCATTTTTCAATACTAAATCACAACATAGTTCTAGGCTGGAACTCGATGTGCAGCTACCTCAACGTGGTGAGTTCTGTGCACTTTGTTTATATTATAATATATATATATATATATATATATATATATATATATATATATATATATGTATATATACACACACAAAGTAGCGGAATGCTGCCAGAAATGTTCAAATTAGGAAGCGATTTTTTGCTTTCGCTGGGGACCCTGAACAATTAATTCAAGGGACATCAAATTTTGAGTGAACAATGACAGTAGCCCGTTGACAACTTTTCTAGGTATTCCAATTCGATATCTGAAAAAAAAAATTTTGGGTCCATTTTCACTCCACCCTAATATATAACGTTTGGTTAACCGTTGGTTAGCTTCCGCTGAATTGTTCATTCTGATGAAGGTCAAGCTTTTCACTTCACCTTAGACTTACAGTTTAACGTGGAATCCGAACCACGCCCCATCAGCAGCCCAGCGTCTTAACCACTAGGCCACCTCGGGTGCCCATTTATCTACCAACCACTTTCTTTTATTGTGTGGAAGGATGAACAACTGGGATTTGCTGCGCGCCGGCTGCGTCGGGTCTCGAACCCGGGGCCGATGGATTCGTAGTCAGCGACGCTGACCACTTACACCACCGAGGTGCACTTATATATATTTTTTTTTTAATTGGGGTTGTTTAACCTCCTTCGCAACATCTAAGGTCATACGTCGTGGGCCTACGTCGTGGTCGATGTCGCAACACCGTTTCCCGAAGATCAGCGAAGTTAAGCGACATTGGGTCTGGGTAGTAGTTGGATGGGAGACCGTCCTCTGCTCCAAGATTATGAAGCGACCCGTGGTTCGGATCCCACGTAAAGCTGTAGGTCCCCTCCGTCATATGACCTTAGATGTTGCGAAGGAGGTTAAACAACCCCAATTAAAAAAAATATATATATATAAGTGCACCTGGTGGTGTAAGTGGTCAGCGTCGCTGACTACGAATCCATCGGCCCCGGGTTCGAGACCCGACGGCAGCCGGCGCGCAGCAAATCCCAGTTGTTTATTTAAGCAGCTTCAAAAACTGTCTCTGCAGACCGAGTATACTGTATTTCGAAAGTAATTACAGAAAATATTTTCTTTCTTCTCATGTGAGAATTTATCATATTCTCTCTGTCTCTCTCTCTCTCTCTCTCTCTCTCTCAATATATATATATATATTATATACACATACTGGAATGCCCGCTGCGCCTTGCGCAAAAGCCTCCCGAAACACAACCTAAGAGGAAACTGGGGCGAGTGTGTTATTAAAATCCTTCCTGGTTTCTCTCTTAATGTGTATACTAAATTTGGTGCAGATTAACAAAGCTTACATTATATATATATATATATATATATATATATAATATATATATATATATATATAATATATATGTAGGCTTGGTTAATCTGCACCAAATTTAGTATACACATTAAGAGAGAAACCAGGAAGGATTTTAATAACACACTCGCCCCAGTTTCCTCTTAGGTTGTGTTTCGGGAGGCTTTTGCGCAAGGCGCAGCGGGCATTCCTGTATGTATATGTATATATATATATATATATATATATTGAGAGAGAGAGAGAGAGAGAGAGAGAGAGAGAGAGAGAGAGAGAGAGAGAGAATATGATAAATTCTCACATGAGAAGAAAGAAAATATTTTCTGTAATTACTTTCGAAATACAGTATACTCGGTCTGCAGAGACAGTTTTTGAAGCTGCTTAAATAAAAACAGTTTGAAAACAGTCTCTGAAAAAGTGACAATTATACAGTCCCGTTTTCAAAAGTGGTTTGACGAAACTATTTTCTTTTACTTTACGTGGGTTTTCTAGTAAAAAAACACCAAAAATAGTAATTACATTATACTTACGTGATACCCAAGTTCCATTCACATACGACTTACGACGTACAGTTCTATTATATATGATCTTATTTTTAATTTTCCTCTTCATTATTCTAACTTAAAAATAAAAGATTAAATTCATAAATTTTTCAGCACAAAACCCAGAACTGGAGAGCCATTTTAAAAGCGTAAGAGCCGAAATTTCTTTTATTGGGTTAATTTTATTACGAACTTTATCCATTTAAAGAGAGCCCAAAATACCTTTTTAATGAATGCAAAATAAAAGTAGGCTTTTTGCATTTACACACACACTCACACACACACACACACACACACACACACACACACACATATATATATATACTCGTATACTCGTATATATAAAACTTGAGGTATCCAAAGTTAAATTAGTCACCAGAGTTACCAAACAAAGAAGTTAAGAATGTAATTTGTATTTGAAAATTTTCATTTATCCTTTCGGATTATCCAAATCGGATGACAAATTACTGCCATGTTTCATCACGAAAGTCGAACACTTTTAATTCAAATCCATTTAAGAAATATATTTCATAAATAATCGACAGTAAACTTAGAAGTAATGTGTTTTCTATTAATGAATTAATAATTATTATTGGTGATGGTGGTGGTGGTAATGGTGATGGTAGTAGTAGTAGTAGTAGTAGTAGTAGTAGTATTTACTCAGCTTCATTCTAAACGAAATTTAATCACATTACACTGGTCTACAGCCAAAATGCTTCAGAAATAAAAGTAGTCAATCTTTACTAATTTTGGGTCACTGAATACGAAAATGCCTAAAATTGCCAATTGGCTCTCTTTTTAAAGATATCAGGCAACCCTGCACCCTACTAACTGGGCTGCATCTGTCGCGTAATATGTAGACGCCTGTGACACATCGACGCATTGACTCCACTGCGCATGCGCGTAGTTATATTTTTTTATTTTAATAAATTAATGTAAATATATACATATATATACAATAAAATGTAATTTTAAGTTTATCTATTACATTATATATTTGTAAATTATTTATTAAAAAATAGATTGGATCATTTTAACATATTGCTTCCCATAATGTTTTTGATATTAATATAAATGGAATACTAACCTAACTTAACCTTACCTAATTTAAAATTATTAAAATGCAATGTAATTACATTAATTTATTAAAATAAAAATATAACTACGCGCATGCGCAGTAGAGTCAAGGCGTCGATGTGTCACAGGCGTCTACATATTACGCCACAGCATCAGTTCATTCGCAGAAGTCATACAGTGCACCCTTGTCAAACTCTTTTTAGTGTTTGCTTTTGGAACTGAATTTTTTTCAGCCTAATTTGAACAAAGATGCCTCGTAATTGCGTGAACAGTGTAGATAACTTCTGTTATGTTTGTGGAGAATTGACTTTTGCATCACAAAAGCGTGCTATAACCGCCGTGATTAGGAAAGCCTATCATCTTTATTTTGGCTGTAAGATTGGAGATCAGGACAAGAGCAGGGCCCCACACATATGCTGCATTACTTGTGCAACAAACCTTCGCCAGTGGTTGAATCGGAAAAGGAAATCTATGTCTTTTGCAGTGCCAATGGTGTGGAGGGAACCAACAGATCATGTCAGCAATTGTTACTTCTGCATGGTGCCTCCAGTCAAGAAAGGTATTTGCAAGAAGAAAAAGTGGATTTTACAATATCCGAATATACCCTCTGCTATACGCCCGGTACCTCACGGCGAAGGACTACCCGTTCCTGAGCCCCCACACTCATTCTCCCTGGAGTCACAGGACGAGGAGAATGAAGGAACCTGCGAAACTTGTGAGCCTTCAACTTCACAAGACCCTGAATTTGTTTATAACTTGACATCTTCTAAACCGCACATGATAACTCAGAATGAATTAAACGACCTTTTCAGAGATTTAGAACTGCCAAAGAGTAAGGCAGAACTGTTGGGCTCCAGATTGCAGCAGTGGAATCTCCTCGCTGAAAATGTTAGAGTGTGTAAGTTTCGTGACCGTCAAAAGGATTTTGTCCTATTCTTCATCATAGAAGGTGACCTTGTAGCTTGCAACGACATCGATGGTCTGATGGCAGCTCTCAACATTATTCACAATCCTGATGAGTGGAAACTGTTCATTGATTCATCGAAGTTGAGTCTAAAAGCTGTTTTGTTGCATGTTGGCAACGTATTGCCATCAATTCCAGTTGGTAATGCAGTCCACATGAAGGAAACATATGACAACATGAAGCAACTTTTGAACTGCATAAACTATGACAAACATCAGTGGCAGGTTTGTGGTGACTTGAAAGTTGTTGCTATCGTGCTTGGACTGCAGCCGGGCTACACTAAATACTGCTGTTCTCTGTGTGAATGGGATAGTCAGGCTAGGACTTCTCATTACATCAAGAAGGATTGGCCACTCCGACACTCATTGGAACCTGGAACAAAAAATGTTCAGTATCCTCCACTTGTAGAATCGAGCAAGATTTTGTTACCACCCTTACACATCAAACTGGGCGTCATGAAAATTTTGTTAAGGCTATGGATAAAACGGGGGCAGCTTTTAAGTACCTCGGTGGTAAATTCCCAAAGCTCAGTGAAGCAAAAATCAAGGAGGGTGTATTTGTTGGTCTACAGATCCGCGAGCTTCTTAGAGATAAGGAGTTCGACCGTATCCTAGGTGGTGAGGAGAAGACAGCGTGGAATGCTTTCCGGTTAGTAGCAACGAATTTCTTCGGAAATACCAAAGCTGACAATTATAGGGAGCTGGTGGAAAACCTGCTGTTGTCCTATCAAAAAATGGGCTGCAATATGTCTTTAAAGATACATTTCCTCCATTCGCACCTGGAATTTTTTCCGGCCAACTGCGGAGCAGTCAGCGATGAACATGGTGAACGTTTCCACCAGGATATCTCAGCGATGGAGAAACGCTACCTGGGTAAATGGAGTCCATCATTGTTAGCAGTCTACTGCTAGACAATAACAAGAGATGCTCCAGAAGTTGAATACAAGAGACAAGCAAAGAAGCGATGGGTTGAGTCAATATAAGTGACTGCATTATGCAGGTATGTTGCTAATATATGGTATGCATATACGCAAAATGTGTAACTTAAATTTTCTTGGAAACTGTAGCCAATCGACTGTTTTTATGGTCATATTCGTTTTCAGCACCCCAAAATCCATAATAGGAAACACATTTTATCTCCGAAGCACAAACTTTTTCAAAATTTGTAGACCAGTGTTATCAGACCGGCACCAATGGAAGTATGTATGAGGATTTCATCGACAGGCAATTTCAGTGACTAATAATACAACCTAATCTAACTCAGTCTATTGACCCCCTTCCCACACTCAAACTCGTGTTTTACCTGCGAAATATTGTTAGCCCTGCTCGAACTTTAGAGGTCCAGTTTAGGAAAAGGGTTATGGAAATAATGTGTACTGGACGACTTCCTATGGTTCCGAGCGTATGAAATCCGAAAAGCATAATGATTTTTTTACCAAATGAAAGTTAATGGTTGCGCATGCGCATTAAAATTAATCGACTGAAAATCCTTAGGAACTCTAGATTTGATGCATATTACATGAATTAACGTAACTGTATGCTACCTGAAAGGAGAGAATATTTTTTGATACTGCCGAAGACGATGGATGCATTTCTGAGGGTGTTTGAAGTAATTTGATCAGTCACAACTAGAGGTCAGAGGTCAAACATGTCTAAATTGCCGTATTTTCATGTACTTTTTTAAAATAATGCTACATTTCGACAAGTGTGACCATGGAATCATAATACATAAACTGAAATATATGGGAATAAGAGGAAACGTAGGAAAATGGATATACAATTTCCTTAGTGAGCGGCGGCAAATCGTTACAGCTCAAGGAATATTTTCATCAGAATCAGAGGTCCTCAGTTCAGTACCACAAGGTATTAGCCCACTACTCTTCATAATCATGCTAACTGACATAGATTAGGACGTTACCAGTAACATCCTTTGCCGATGACACAAATATTAGTAGAAAAATAAGAAACCCAGAAGATATAGGAGCTCTACAAATCGACATGAACAGAATCTACAATTGGACGGAAGACAACAATCTGAAGTTTAACACGCAGAAATTTCAACTGTTACGGTACGGAAAAAGGGAGGACCTAAAATCCATGGCATACTATACCCCAAATGGACAGGAAATTCAGAGAAATTCTAAAGCAAAACATTTAGGAGTTGTAATGACTGATGATGCGAAATTTGAAACACAAAATAAGAATATAATGATTCCTCTGTTGAAAACACTGATCATACCCAAGTTGGAATACTGCTCAGTCCTAACATCCCCAAATAAAAACGAAGACATTCATCAGCTCGAAGGGATTCAAAGAAGCTTCACAGCCAAGCTCAGTGGATACAAAGAACTAAATTACTCGGAAAGGTTACGCGAATTAAACTGATGTTCACTGGAAAGAAGAAGAGAGAGGTACACCATTATTTACACTTGGAGAATAATGGTGGAACTAGCCCATGATCATACTCTGAACCCTATAACTCCCCAAACAACAGTAGAAAGTAGAAAAAGAAGAATGTGTCGTGTTTCCAAATGAAAAACTAGACAGGGAACATCCTCAATCCTGAAGGAAAATAGTTTTGTTGTGAGAGGACCAAGACTGTTTAACCAACTACCCAAGGAACTAAGGAACACGAGTGGTGTTGCGGTGGATATCTTCAAAAGAAGATTAGACGCCTGGCTCAGAACAATCCCCGATGATCCGGGAGTACCTGGCTATGTGAGGTGGAGAGCAAAAGAAACCAACTCTCTACTTCACCAGGCCAACTCGAGAGGAGGGGCGACAAGCTTGACCTTCGTGAATGAGGAATCATCGCACGGAACATTTGAACGTTGAAAGGTATTACTCTAATTTCTATTTTCTTTTCTTGAGGTTGTAAAAATAAAATAATACTGAAAATAAAAATAATGTTTGATCACATGATAAAGCTGGAAGAAGAGCCTCCAAAGAAGAAGGTTGTAACAAGCTAATCCTGTCACACGATCTGCCAGTGACTTCTACTTGGTAAGTTCTCCCTCCGACTCCATCAGTGGCTTCAAGCTACCAAGCAATCGGCAACCGTTTAAACACTTCTTGTATTTGAAATATGCCGATGAGTATGCTGGAAAGAAACATGCAACTGAGTTTTCGCTTACAAGGTGGTCGACACTGTGATGACTTTCTGGAGCCTGGCTCAAATCAAGACCAAGACAGTTCACTCTTTAAGTCTTGGCAGGGTCTATGCAATAGCAAGGGAAGAGCACAAGAGGATGAGAGTAAGAGAACTCGTTTCCTCTCTCTCTCTTGGGTCAGATGTTCAGTATGGGTATTCATAGCTCTGTCGAAGAGATCAGCAACTCTCGTCTGCTCTCCAAGAAGGAGGAGGAAATTTCCTTCTTAAAGGACCAACAAGGTGAAGGAAATGCATTTATGTCTGGTCAAGACAAGATATTTGAAGTGAAGGTCAAGGTCAAGGCTCATTCGGCTAGGCCGGGACAGGAATGGAGATAGATGCAAAGGGAGAAGGAGCGATTGAGACAGGGGTATGAAGGAGCAGCGTATTCCTCCTCATTCTTTGCTGCTTCACTCTAAAAAGAAGTAGTCGTTTCGTTCGACGTTTCATTGTCTCAATTGTGTGAAGTTTGAAATGTCCAATGCATTAGACATTTCACAGTAATTAACATTTTGTTAAACATTTCAGTAAGTCAACTGAAATGTCCAAATTGTCCCAATTTTTTAAACAATTGAAAAGATTAATCTGAAATGTTTAATGAATTGTCTAACAGTAAACTGTCTACATTAAAGTTTGAGGAGTTTAGATTTAAGTTTAAGTTTATATGAAAAGAATTGCTGGGTAATATTCGTTTTAGCACACATCGGATTTTCCGATTAAAACATATTTTTCTGGTCAATTTTTAGTCATTTTGCACGAATCTGATATCCGTTTTCTGTGCAAACGCGTAGTTTTTGCGATATCTTCAAGTGAAGATATCTCAAAAACTACACATTTGCACAGGAAACGGATGTCAGATTCGTGCAAAACGACTAAAAATTGACCAGAAAAATGTTTTCATCGAAAAACACCAATGTGCTCAAACGAATATATATTTACCGAATTGCTTCACAGCATTACTCGTAATAACTTTTGAGTTTCAATTTATATCGATATCACTAGCATGGGTGCGAAAGGGTAGTGTGCAATACAATGCTGCAAATCTTGATCAATTTTGCAAAGTGAATCGTACAAAGAGGGAGGAGCGTGTTGAAGAGATGGAGGGTATGTTGAAAGGGGGAGGGGCCTTGCAACAATGGCGAGGGGTTATCCCCCAAATTGCAATGAAGGGGGGGAGCTTTGGGAGAGAAGGGAAAATGACCTCCCTCCAAAGGGGTAACCTTAACCTAAGAGAGGGAGAGAAAGGAGGAGAGTCTTTGGGGGAGAAGTTGGGATGTCCTCACCCCCCAAAGTGAAACCCTAACCTAAGCCTTAACCTAAGGATAGAGATGTTCGCTTGGCCACAGCCAGACGAATAACGAACGTCCAGGGGATCCGCAGCTGTTATATAGAGGGTTTGGAGTTGCCAGATAGCACTTTTTATTTCTAGAGGGGTTGCCATTTATTTATTTATATATGGAAGGGGTTGCCAGAAAGCACTATTTATTTATTTATATATAGATGAGTTGCCAGTTTCATTTGCCAGATTGCGCTACTTATTTATTTACAGATGAGTTGCCAGTTATTCATTTATTTATATATGCAGGGTTACCAGGCAGCACCACTTATATTAATTATATTATTTATTAAAGGCAAGAGAGACGTTCTCCTTAAATTTGTTCGAACTAATTCAATACATTTAAACGAATCCCAATAATAACAATAAAAGAAATACACTTCACAATTAATCCGAAATAAATAAAACACGAAATTGACAACAGAAAATAACAGTGGACTTTATATATACAACCAAAAGAATTAAAGGAGAAGTCTATATGAGAGGTCCCGCGTCTTAAGGTACCTAAGCGCCATAATTAAAATTCGTCAGAAAGCGCCTCCAAAGTTCAGCAATATCCTGCCAATAGTATCTCTGTTATTAATTGAGCTAGAACGTTCATTTTTGGCTAAATTAGAGTTCTAAGTATGCTAATGAAGATGTTGATGAGTTTTTGGAATAGATTTTCATATTTTATATTTTATATATACTTTTTTAAATTTTTTGATTTTCTTATTATGCCGAACTTTGGGTGAACTTTTGGCTGGCGATAGGTGAAAAAAGTAGTTCGCTTCATAAGGTTTTCAACCATACTTCTAGTGTCGTAAGGTCATTATAATCCAACCACGCGATTGAGGAAGGGTGAAAATAGTGATATCTATCAAAAACACGTTTTCGCCTGTGGTGGCTCTTAGGTACTTTAAGAAGCGCGACCCCTCATATATACACTTTTATATATTTTTTTATAAAGAAATTTCAGCGAATCAAAGAGGAATCGCAGTTCATTTGTTTTCAATTCGTACTTTCATGCTAGTATATTTAACTAACAATAAAAGAAAAATGCATGCAATATAATAATTACACACTATATATATATATATATATATATATATATATATATATATATATATTTGTACACATTCTTAAATAAATCTATATATACTTTTGGATTATTTTTTAATAAAGAAAATTCCGCGAATTCAAAGTTATTTAACCGTTAAATCTTATAAAAACAAAGGAAAATACATTTACATTAAAAAGACCGCATCCCAACCAAGAAAGACAGAAGAGTATATCGGTGTAAATAAGCATAAGAACTTACAGGTGTTTTGCCCGAGGCTACTCCAAAAAGGATAGAATGGAATGTGGTTTGACCCACAATATGTCCCAAAGAAGTGGTTCTGCCACCGTTCACTCCATATACTATTTTCATCATTATTATTATTACTAGTGCTTCTGAATGCAAAATTAATTTAAAATCTATTTATAAAGAGAGAGAGTGAGAGAGAGAGTTGATAAACTGAAGACGGCACACACACACACACACACACACACACACACACACACACACATTATTGATTTTAGTTTGATCAGAAATCAACTTAAGGGGTTTGACTCGTGTTATACAATCTTTTCGTTTTGAAGAAACGCATGTCGTGGACCTGAATATGGTGGTAGAAGTTTTACCGAGTAATCAATCCAGCGATTGCCATATTATTATTACTTGCTGTGATTTCACGAAGGTCAAGCTTATCGCGCTTCCTCTCGCGTTGGCCTGGTGAAGTAGTGAGTTGGTTTGTTGTACTATCAACCTCACAGGTACACCCGACTCATCGGGGCTTGTATGTAACAGGCGTCTAAGCTTCTTTGCACTCCATGAATTTTAGTTCCTACCTTTTTACTGTACCGTAACAATTGAAATTTCTCAG
Organism: Bathynomus jamesi; assembly: GCA_023014485.1. NCBI lineage: Eukaryota > Metazoa > Arthropoda > Malacostraca > Isopoda > Cirolanidae > Bathynomus > Bathynomus jamesi. The sequence goes on from JAJOZX010000491.1 coordinate 184,652, forward strand.
TGTTAAACTTCATACAAAAACCCAGCGACTTCTCCCAAAACTTACTACATTATTACCCCCTGTCCCATCCTTCATGCATTAAAAACGTTCTACTTACTTTATTGGTAACCTTCGATTAGCATCCCCCGAATTGTTCATTCTGAAGAAGATCAAGCTTTTTTTACTCCGCCTTAGACCTACAGTTTAACGTGGAATCCGAAACATCAGCAACACAGCGTCTTAACAACTAGGTCGCCCAGGGTACCCATTTATCTACCAACCAGTTGTGCGGAAGAATGATCGGCTGGGTTTATAGCGCGCCGGCGTCACTGGGTCTCGAGCCCGGATGAACTCTGAAACTATTCTTTTTACTATACTTCATTGTGTGCCAAAATGACTAAATTCTGACAACATATATACGTATATTTTCCGAATGGGTATAACGCATTCACCGTTGCCTCCTCATTCGTGCATAAAAAATACTATAATTTAATGTTAATGATTTTAATTCGATTTCACCTTTAAAATTATAATCTGAAACTTAAAAGATTTTTTGCAGAGCTCCTTAGACCGCAGACCGTACCAACGCTGGACGAGAGATGTAACACACACACACACACACACACACACACACACACCACCACCACCACCTTATTCTACTTTCTGATCCTGGAAGTTTGTTATTATTTTTATATAAGACTATTTTTTATTAGCCCTACGATTTAATTATCTACACACATTCATATATATATATATATATATATATTATATATATATATATATATATGTTATATATATATATATTTAGAAAGCCGTATGCGAAAAGATGGAGACAAATCGAAAGAGTTCAATGACAAGCAACTAAGATGATTCCACAGATCTTATAGGTAAAGTAATTTCTCTACCCACACACGCACGAGTGCTAAACCGTTTCAAATCCAACTTCCAACAATTGTTGCGAGTTCAGTTATCATTTAAACTAAACATGCTTCTAAATTCGTTGAACCCGTGTAAGAGCTTGAAAACCTCGAAGAGTTGACCGCGCAGCCTCCGAGTTTCCAGCGAAAACAAATTCAGGGCGCGTAAGCGTCGATTGTACCCATAAGCCTAACAGAAGGGATTAATTTTGTGGCCCTCGCCTGGATTCGCTATAACGTGTTAATATCCTTCCTGAGGGTGGGCGACCAGAACTGCACAGCATACTCCAGATGCGGCTGAAACAGGGAATTGAACAAAGCGAGCACAATCTCCTTGTTTCCGAAATTGTCTCCTGATATAGCCCAACAGTTTCTGTGCTTTCTTTTCCACCTCTACGCACTGTTTGGTAAACTTAAGGTAGCTGATAATAAGCACACCCAAGTCCTTTTCCATGGGTCAGTTCATGAAAAGGATAGACCGAATCTTGTACACTATTTGAGGGTGTAGGAATTTTTCCCTAGCACTCGGTGCTAGTGGTACCTCCATGGTATGGGACGCATGACCTTTTGAGGTACTTCTTCTCCTTGTAACTACCTCTCTCTTATGTATAAATTACACGTTGTACCCCTACTACTAATGCAGAAAGTCTTTCCAAAATTGTTGTGAAAGAAGATTTATGCAAAAGTATAATGAAAAAGAACAGCTTCAGAGTTCATTCACGCCATGCGTACACTTATCCACGCAGTGGAAAATAAAACTGCATGAAACTCCAGACGTACCTAAAGTAACCTAAAGTGAGTAATCATATATATATATATTTAGGAAGTTAGAAAGGAATATCAGTCCTCAATTTCGTACAATTTTTTTTCCTACAACGTATTCTTTCTTCTCTCCTGGGCTACTTCGTGGCCATTGTTACAACGCCGCTTCGCGCAGATCAGCAAAGTTAAGCAACAATGGGTCTGAGTAGCAGTTATGTGGTGTAGTGGTTTCGCGCCCAGATGATGTAGTGACCCGTGGTTCGTATCAAAGTTAAAGCTACATATAGGTTCCGTCCGTCACATGATTTTTACAATTACGAAACAACCCCAAAACATAAACATCATCATCATCTACGTGTCAAATTACTTTACCGTAGTTAAGGCGTAACCTGCCAACACATATAATTAAATAATATCCTTTATATATACAACCAAAAGAATTAAATAAAACACCATTACATCATTCTGTTTATTTAGAAGAATTATTGGAATCAATTTCATGAAATATATAGAAAATATAAATCGTTCATTCTATACAAACGAGGAATATATGCAATAAAAATAATAATAGTGTAAGAAATACGAACGAAGAACATATATACAATAAAAAAATAATAATAGTATAAGAAATACGAACGGAGAATATATATAATCAGAAAATAATAATATAAGAAATACAAAACGGTGGAGTATGACCATCAAAATAATAGTTACTCCTTTCCAATCGAGGGTTTATTCTTACCGATACGCGCTTTTCAATCGTGAACTCTTCTTCACATTTCATAGCGGCAGTTGAAATAATCTTCTAAGTCGTAACGACAGCTGTTCATTATATAAAGAAACAACTCTTCAGGTTGAACGGTGTAGGTGAGCTCAGCCATATACCGCTCAAGTGTTTTGTACCGAAGATCATGATATTTCGAAGAGTCTAAACCTTTTAAATAAGCATCCAGCTCTACATCATTCTCACATTGTTCAGTCCTACACTCCGTAAACCAGTCGAGCAGAGCGGTGTATGCGTATTCAAGAACCGTATCAAAATGAAGCATATCCGTAACACGTTTCGCGTAGGGACAAGATCGTTATCAGAAGCATTCTTCCACATCAATCGCATATCAATGCATGGCTGATCGTTATTTATACACAACGTACAAACAATGGCATATGAGGGGTTGTCACTAATCTGCTGTCTTGTTGTACCTACACCTGCAGGTATTATATAATGATCCTCACTCCACTTCTCAACTATCACGAAGACTCTATTCATCTCCTCAACACTTAAATAAACAACATTCCGTTTACCAGAGTTTGTTTGTCTACAAGTCGTTTCAAGTACAGAGTTAATGGCTTCGGTTTTACGCCTGAACACGCGCAATGACTGTCACGGACACATCGTACACGGCAATGAGAATGCTGCTTCAAGGAAGTTCCATCATATTCGAGGAGTGCACGGCCAGTCGGTTCAAGCTCTGAGATGACTATGAGCCACAGGTAGGCGGAACGGCTCGACGTGAGGTATGGAGAAGTGAGTCACACGATAAGCTGTTCGTTCGTGTACGGCGTTGTTCCAACGTGAATACTTGTATCCCATTATAATGGGTAGGTGTTTTGAGAAATTTTCCGAGACATGAAGCAATATCGGTTTTAATGTTTTATCGAAAGAAAAAGATATTACCATATTTTTCCTTTTTGCTTAACAGACGAAACTCGTCTCTAAATTCTGTTAAAAACACACGCAGGCCTTTAGAGACAACCTCACCTCAAACCTCGTTATGATATATATTACTGTAGTGGTAAAAGTACTTCAGATTCTCCATGATGACAAGGTTTACATTCTCATTTGCAGGGTACGAGTTCTCGGTATGATGCAACATGATATAATATCGCTTGTCATACCACTGATCAACAAGACTCACTTGCCATAACCGTCGCTTCTCTTCTGCATGCGTTTCTCTCTCTTCACGGTATACCTTACCTTATGAACCTTATGTTCTTTCGTGTGCTGGTCTCTCGTTACATGGAGATGAAGCTGGTGGTGTGAGATTTTGTAAAGTTTAGTCCTGCAACATAGTTCAATACATCGTTTGTATCACGAAATCCTGCAATGCCCTCGCTACAATAGCGTAGAGTATTTGTACCTCTTGTTCATCAAGCTGCACACGATTCAATGTAACCTTAAAAGTATCAAATAAGGGTGGAGTAGGGAGCCTTTCAGTGTCCACCACATATTCACAACTTGTCGAATACCAATTCATAAACGTCGAACAAGGAATATTAAAGGTAGCCATTACTATTTTTCGTCTACGTGGGAAAATACACGTCTGAGTTCCAGTGCTTGTAACGGTTAACTGAGCATGCAGGGTAGAGATATGCCCAGGTAGTAGTAGGAGTAACGTGGCCGATCATACAGGGGCCGGAGCTTAGAACTTTCTCCTGTAGAAATACTAATCATACCTCATTAAAGTTAATTTTAATGATATATATGTGTGAGAATTCATTGTCTTTATATGTTGGTGGCCATCTATATACAGTATATAAAAAATGACTCTTACGACTATATATATAATATATATATAAATCTATTCAATACTTACACGGGTCGAAATCGTCAAAGATGCAAAGTCAAAAACATTTACATTTTTCAAAACGTAGTGTACTCTCTCTCAGCGATATATTAAGAAACGTTAATTCTGGTCAATAGTCGGATGGGAGAATCATCTTCCGTGTAGAGATAATGTGACGACAATGGTTGCGTTTTCGTTTCTCTACAATATTTAGCCTTATAAAACACTTATTTTTAAATGTATTTTGTTTATTTTATATTTTCTTTCGTAAAACCAATAAAAACTTTGGTTTATCGATAATTATCAACTAACTTAAAACAATTTTTTAGTTTTTGATTTTAGATGCAAGATGGATATAACACATTTTACGTTCTTTTTAATAAGAAATTAGTTGTAAGTATTCAGTAAAACCTGATTTTAGGAGTTTAATTTTCTTAAGGTGTAAGATTCTTTGTCATGAACGTCATATTTAACATGTGCTTCAAATGAACTGATTTGCTAAGTGAGTTTTGTGTCAAAGATATATATATATATATATATATATATATATATATATATATGGACTTTCCGGTTTGGCAGACTTGTTTAACCTTGTTTCTGTTTCGTGCGTTGGTCTCTTTTCACACGGAAATCAAGCTGGTAGTCCCGTCTCTAGGTCTGGCTTGGTGGAGGAGCGAGTTGCTTTTGCTCTCCACCGTACATAGCCAGGTACACCCGGCTCATCTGGTACCGTCCTCAGCCAGGCACCTAGTCTTCTCTTAAAGACTTCAACTTTGACCCTGTAACGTTTCTGAGGTTCTTTGGAAGCTGGTTGAAGAGTTTTGGCCTCGTAACAACCAAACTATTTTCCTTCAGTGTTGAGGAGGTCCCTTGTCGGGCCTTTAATTTGGGAACACTACATATGCTGCCTTTCCTATTTTTCAGTGTTGTTTGAATGGTAATTGGGTTAGGTGTGATACCAGTTTTTCGATCATTTTCCATATGTAGATTATGGTGTACCTCTCTCTTCTTCTTTCCAGAGAGCACAGAATTAGCCTACGTAGTCTTTCCCTGTAGTTGAGTTATTTGCAGCCATCATTCTTGGCTGTGAAATGTCTTTGAGTTTCTTCTAGTTCATTAATTCCTTC